>APFE031608321.1:34628-56556 GCA_000404065.3 Pinus taeda
ATATTAAAGATTATATAAAAATAAATAAGTAATAAAAATAAAAATAAAAATAGTAATAACCATATTTAAGAAATAAAAGAAGGAAATTATCAAACGTAGGAAAGAAAAACAAGAAAACTAAAAAAATCAAAGGAAAGTAAAGAAAAAGTAGCATGCAGACACATGGAGGGTGGGCATGTAGCATGCAGACACATGGAGGGTGTGCATGTGGTTTCCCTTTCAATGTTTTGTTCTATTTAATGAATGATGAAGAGGATGGGAGGGGTTCGATCATTCTGAGGTTCTATCTTTCATTCTCTTGGGAGAATGGTATACTAAGACTTAGGAATGCTGGCAGTGGTCGTTGATTGAGGGCTCGGGGGTGGCCAGTTGTAGCAGAATCATGCACAATTGAGCCTACGGTTGGGAGGAGAGTCGTCCCCAAAATCTTGTGGTCACTTCGCAGCCGGAAAGTACAGGTATAATTTCATTGAAGAATTGTTTTCCTTTGACATTAATTTTATTTTTACTTGTGTTGTTACATATGGTATCAGAGGGGTTTAATCGTTAGGGCCTATGGGCATCTGGAAATTTACTTTGTTGGAATTTTAACTTGACTGGTTTTAAAGTTACAGGTTGATTACTTCCAGGAGGCGGCATAATTTTTTTTTCAAACCCTCATTATGCCGTAAATTTCCTTATCCAATGCATTTTTACTGCATAGCTATATTTTAATTAGTTTTGGTGATTACGTTTATGCCTGTATCGACTCTGGATTTGGAATTATATTCGTTTCTCTATACATTCTTGTAATTGTGATGGTAACAAAGATATGATATTGGCCTTCTCGTTTCATTTTCCGTTTCTGGTAAGAAAGTTTATAAGGTATAGTTTGAAACATATATTTGATGGGTTGTTCAAAATATATGCTTTGTTTACACTGTACAGAACGGTTATGATAAGTTGAATTTAGCAAGCAGGGAAGACTTCCAATTCAGATGGATATTGCTTTCAAAAGACTGAATGGAAGGCATGAGAGTACTCATCATGTGCGGGAGTTTCTGACAGAGATAAGGCTCCTAATGAGCGTCTGTCACCGCAATCTTGTTTGTTTACTCGGATGTTGGCCAAGTGGGAACGAATGTTTGTTGGTTTACAAATTAATGTCGAATAACGGTCTTCACAAGCATTTGTTTAGTATGTAGCTCTCACTAATGCTATTGATTTCAGGATTCAAGCTTTTAACTTATAAACTCATAATGTATAGCGTTCTGGAGGTTTGTTTTGTTTTTTTTGTGTGCCTTGTTCGTCAAAATTCTACAGGGATGGGTTAGAAATTTTGGTCGACTTGTGAATCGAACCCACAACCTGCTTGAATCTATACGTAAAAAGAAAAATCAAAAAGATTTTGTCAGTCTTGAAAAGAATGAATTGGCTCCTTTTTCCCTGTTGGGACTTGCTTTCGTTCACTTAAAATCGCTTCTTTCTCATTTGGGTTCTTCTTTTGCTTCTTGCTTCATCATTGGGTGCTCTCTAAAATTTCTTATCCTCACTTGTTTTCGGCATCCTTACCTGGGTCCTTCTCGGAATTGTTTGTTTTCACTCTTCAGAATTTATTGCCCTCATTTGGGCTGTGCTCTGAGTTGTGTTTTTTTTTCAATTGGGTTCTGCTTGAAATTCATTTTTCTTGCCTGGCTTCAACTGAGAATTGTTAATTTGCTTACTGTTTCGGTTTCTTATATTATGTTATATTTTCATCTTGTATTCTTCCAAAGTCTGAATCGCTTCTTGATGTCGGATTTTTTTCAGAGAGTCTTTGCAAAATGTTTTACCTTACTTTGAAGAACAACCTAGCAGAATTCACCCTCTGATGCCATTTCAGCTTTCAAATATTTTAAAGATTCCAATTTCTGTCTCGGTTAAGTTTGCTAACGTCGCTCTTCTGGAGTTTCGAAAGCATTTGTCTGGTCAAAATATATTTCTGTTTAATCCTAGGTCGATGCAGCTATTGAAATCTGGTTAAAGGTAGTGCTTAGATCATTGTTTTTGGAACGTGTTCAACAGCAATTATGCCGTCAATATTGCAGCCATAACTTATTTGAATTGAATTTTCTTCAAGCAGGAGCCTGAAGGAGCTCGATGGGCCGAGGGTTGATATTCCAACTTCGGTGAACACTAATTTGGCTTAGTTTGTGGAATTAAAGATGATTTACAATTTTCATTTTTTTTCTTCCACTTTCAAAGCTTCCATTGAGCCACGTTCACACGGAGCATGCGCAGGAGGCTCGATCCATTGTCACTTGATTTTAGTTCCCAAACTGACCAGTTCCTTTCAAAAAAAAAAAATCCAAGATCAATTTGCAGAGTCTGAAAATATTTTCTTATCCAGCAAGCGTTATTGATCCCTCGTATGTGTGTGGTCAAATTACGGGTGAGAAAGTCATAGGTCATGACCAAGAACTAAGCTTGATTTCATGCTTCATGTTTTTCTTATTTTATTGAATCATAGGTAGCGATTTTGACCAAACGACGCCTTAAAATTTTAGGGTTTTCTGACTTTTTTTATTTCTGTTGCATAAACAAAACAATGACAAAATAATAACCCCTCCGGTAATAAACTCCCATGAGGAAATCAATGATAGAAATAGTGATACAACAGTTTTCACACGAACCATATCCTCAAACTGACTTTTTCTTAAATTTTCATGGTCTGAACAATATTGGCTTAAATTATAGTTTTAAACAATAGATCAAACCCTGAAATAAAACATAATGACATTTCTGCAATTGGGTTTTCTTTTTTGTTATAAGTTGCACGATCCATTCAGCGACCATGTATTTGTGGTTTATTTAATATTCTGCCATATCATAAATGATTCACGTTAATCTCAAATACTTTGATGAATGATGTTGAAGTTTTACACAAAGATACTTGGGTCAATAGTTTTCTACAAACTGTTCTTGGAAGTATATCGTGCTTGGCAGTGGGATAATAATATGCTTGAAACTTGTGCCCAACATCTTATCTGTGGACTGTGGGAAAATGTATGCTTGAAACCAAGGCCTTTCCTTAACTTGACTTTATATAGCAGACTCTTCCAACTTCTAAGAGTGCCCAGTTTATATATACTCACATGGAACTTGATTTTAATGCTTTCCATGCATACATTCATTTCCTCTATTCGTTTTGTTGCTTAAACATATCTATATATGATAATCTATGCATAAATACAGGGCTTGGATATTATCCACTTTGAGCTCCTCAGATCTTATGTGAACGCATTTGATCTGCTTTATGTGCCAATATTCATCAATGCTTGCTTCAGGTCAATACTGAATATTGTGCATTTTATTTTCTTGTAATTGACAGTATGAAAAAAAAAATAATGGTTTTTTCATATCGCGTTGTTATCTCAAATAATGGCTTTTATATCGCTTTGTTATCTAAGTATATATCCTCACCTATCGGAGTTATCAATTATGTACTTATATTTCTTCTCTTCGTTTCCATGTGTATATATGGGATATATGTAAACATTTCAATTCGTTGACTATTAGAATAATGATTACATTTTTTGCAATGGCTGCATAGACCATATCGGATCCAGTTTGGACGAGCTTCTGTATGAGCTTTAACTTGTAATCCGACATCTACAAAGTACTTTACTTGAAGCTTGAGGGCAAATCACCAGGAAATACAAAAAAAAAAGAATTAGGTTATCTAAATTTTTGGGTTTCGATTTTCTTAGGTTGAAATATGAAAATGATTCATCAAATGAGAAGATTTCATTAAACAAAATAATGATATTAATAAAATTATATTATAATGAATTTAGATGTGTTATATATATTTTAAGGATTAAATAATTGATTTATATAGAAGAAAAGTGTTGGCAAGGAAAGCACAATTTTGGGTTAAAAAAAACTCAAGTGGATATAAAGTTTTACTTTTAAATATTTATTAATTTTATTTTAAAGATTCCAATATTTTATTTAATATAAGAAGGGTGTTTTGTTTAAAAAAAAATGTGTTTTATTTTTAAAATAAAATATAGGGATAAAAAAATTAGTTTTGTGTGACTTAGGATGAGATATTAATAAATATTTTGTATATATTTTGAGACAATTTGCAATATAAAGTTGATTTTACATAGTGATACCTTAACTTGAATGCAAGGGTTATAAATAAATTCTTAAAGGAAATTAGAATAAACTAATAGAGGGATGATTGATGAGTCTGCACTTATTAAATGATTGATGATATAATGAGCCTTCATATAGAACAACTTGTTCAATTTTCTTGGATAGAACGTGGATGCTCATTTATTATTGATATTGCAATACGAGCATCTTATTATTGATATATTGCAAAGTGTTAAGTTTTTTTTTTTTTACGCAGCAGATCTAATCACATCCTTAACCTCCCTTGCTATATATATTTTACTAACTTGGTCTGTTGACAAAATTCTAGAAGAGTACATAGGTTTTGTAATCTCTTTGTGTTGCATCCAGGTTACAACGATTTGCAGATAAATATGATCCACAAGGTTACCTCAAATGAAGTGCATATATGTTAAAAGTCCAAGCACCAAAGGAATCTCCTTCTCTCGCCAAGAATTCAAAGTGCTAAAAATCATTATACCTAAAATGTATTATAGCTAATTGGTTGTTTTGAGTTTCCTGGTATTGTTTCGATCTTTATGTTGTAATTAATGAATGTAAAAACTGGGTAGCTATTAAAGTTTTCTTAAGGGTTTGATGTGGTGTTGCCTTCGCGGGTGCACTTGCAGGCAGGCCATATAATCAATAAAATGATTTTTTTTTTTGTTGGGGAGGGATAACCTTCCCAATCATCCGATCCGGTTCTGGGTCGGGTGGCAGTGTCTCTTCTTTATGGTGTGGAATATTTCTTTGGTTGATTTATTTCTTAAAATTTCTTAGAGTAATCATTTAATAGCCATTAGAATCTAAAGATACATTCAATAAATTTGTTAAAATCAATCCATGTAATTCTTCTAAGTTATGATTGCTTAAACAGATACTCACACTATTTCACTCTACAACACATAATTTCAATGTATCCTAGCACATAAGGTCATGAATCTGAACACTTAATATTGGTGTGACCTATCATTTTCAAAAGTCATGGTTAATTTTCTTTCAGAATTCAAGTACCTTCTTAAAACAATATTGCCACAAATATTCTTAAGCTTTACTCATTGGAATTTTGATTCTATAAGTTTTAATACTACAAAATTAGTAATTATTGATAATTTGCATAATCAATTACACAGTTTCAAATTTGGCAATGGTTCGATTGCATGCCGAGGAGAAGGGGAAAAATATATAAAACAGTAGATTGAAATTAATCAAGAATCTTCAAAAAGAAAAAATCATTGCATAATTATCACAACAATAATCTAAGTATTTTGGCTCTTATCTTATGCTTCTTCAGTAATGAATCTTGATATTGAGTGACCGATTACAGTGTTTGGCTCTCATTGCATGCATATGTGGGTGACTTGATTTCATTGATAGAAATCTGATATTTTTAGAGGTCGGGTATAGGTCTGATCTTGACATTGCCATCATATATTACCTTTGCATTGGTACTAATGATTTAGATTCATGACCAGTTTCTTCATAGGCCTTAAGTAGTTAACATGCATCCACTTTTTAGATAATATACTTTCCATAGGATTGATTGTAATCTTGTAATAGGAAAAAGATTCTTTAGTCACGAGACTCGAAGCACTTCTTCGACTTTTGGTGGATATTGAACCACATCTCTGTGATTGATAGAATCTAGATCATTAGTACTCCTTATCTTGCATTTAATGATCATTTGAAAGGTGAATTAGTGCATGGATTGGATCATCTAGTGACTCACGTCACATTGCAGTTTTTCTTTAATTAGCCATCCAATTTGGTATCTAAGGACAGATATATTCTTAGCAATAAGCTACAATAATCAGATTCTTGACAGCAGAATAATGTTAGTATAACTTTAATCGGGTGCATTCGTTAGTTCCTCATTGCTTTCTCATGCAGATTCTTTGGTTTTTTGTTCACATTAATATCTCATTATATGGTATGACATAATTAAGATATACTTTTATGATTCAGTAACTCATTAGAAAAGTATGTAATCCTATAATCTTGATATGGTATACTGGCATGCTAGTGCAACTACTCACCACTGGTTCGCTTTATAAACACAGTTTAAATAGCACTTACCTTTAGTGATCATTTTTCACTTGCATCTATGATTCAGTCTGATCTAAAAACACATAAATAACATTCTGTGAATGTTGATCATATTATTCACTAATTATTTGTTCGATTACTGCGCTTTAGTGATAGCAGTTGCTTGGCATTTCTCTGGTCCATTATTGCAATAACACAACTCCCTTAATACGATCTTCTAATAAATTTCATTTTGCATTACAATTTCCATTCATATTACCTGTATTTGCTCATTTACTACTCATATCATTTATATATTGAACATCATCAGGCTACATGATGGTATATTTCGTCTCAGTGGCAATCCATACAGATTTGGATTAAAGTTCAGATGTGAGTATAATGTTACATGACATTCGTAATGGTTAAAGTTGTCTAAACAGAAATGGGAAGAAGAAACTTGCAAATTTTTTGGTAACTAATGATAGTTCACGTGATTATGGCGAGCTTGGATCAACTATTTAAGGTCATAACGAAGAAATATCACAACAAAGATAATAAATTAGTAAGAAGAAACAACCTCTTTTGGGGCATAAACGAGGAGTATTGTGGTATTTTGAAATAATGGAAGAATTTGGTAACTTGGTATTCTAAAGGTATCGCTGTAAGGTCTATCTAAGGAGGATGCACCTAAAGAAGAAATATTGGCAATCAACCAATGAAGTTGAATAATTATGGTAATAATTTTACGGAACTTAGATGGTATGATAAAATGATGGGAAAGGATAAGTGTGTACATGACAACATCTATAACAATCTTTCCCTCTAATGGGAGGGCCACATTGTAAAGTTTTCCATTGGTGACTCACTATATGAATGAATTATGGACAACAAGGTGTATGGTCAGGTAATTTTATTATGTGGATAAGCAGATTACGTATATCTTCTTAAAGTTATTTTTCAGATATTACCCAAGTTGGGAAGAGTAATGATGACCAAGTAATGATAACTTGGAAGATATAGGAAGGAATGTTTTCCAACTTGAATTAAGATACTATTTAATAAGAAAGAGTCTTTTGCCCAACTGGAGGAAGGGGTCGATTTATGATTAAGCAATCAACTGGTATCGAACATGACAAACTCGATGAGATAAGAAAATAATTCTTTGAAGTACTAACTGTTAAATAAGTCAACATTGGTCAACAAATCCCTGTGCAAATGAATTAAGAATGATATAGAGTTAAATCATGATGGAAATAGTATTTGCAATAGCGATGTTGGAATCAGTGAACCAAACTGTAAATGGATGTAAATTCAAGGGATTTTAATTTTGAGATAAGATGATTTAAGTAATGATGGTATCACTAGTAATTAATTTCACCAAAATTTCCTTTGGGAAGGAAGAATATATGACGAGAGATTAAGACTCAAGATGATAATTATACGATGTACTTAGATGTCGAAATGATTATTGAAAAGTGATTGACACCTTGATGATAACATAGTGACGATGTTGATAGTGATAAGGTATCTATCCGATAATAGCGATATGCATAGGAATTATAACATTATGTCAAGTTATATTGACATTTTCATGTGCTACCTCATGATAAGTATTGAATGTTCAATACTTATGATGGATACGATATGCATAACGTGGCATATGAATTATGATCTTATAATATGAGGATTATTGACATGTGGTTCATTTATGTAACGCATGATATGTCTTGATATAATAATGTAATGGTATAACTGAAGCATGCGATAGTTCCATGCCATGCGTAAGCATGCAGTTCCTTGCAAGAGTTGGCATCTAGATTATTTCCTATGATAATAAGGTGGTATGATTAATGCATTAGATGCATGTGGAGATGTGATGATTCACAGGACTCCACAAATGGGCTGAGAGGGCCGGTTTATTTGATGATCTCGTGCGAGCCCATATGCACGAGGGAGAATAAAGTAAAACCATATGGGCTAGGGACAAAACTCAATCAACACTACATATGCTAGTGGTTCCTTTGTCTTGTGTATAGCTCTTGATGGATAGCTCTTGAAGAGCTATGGGACCATCTTGAGAAGGCCAAGTGCTTGATGTTCCAGGCTTGGTGCCTGATGATTCCAGGCTTGGTGCCTGATGATTCCAAGCTTGGTGCTTGATTTTCCAAGCTTGGTGCTTGATGATTCCAGGCTTGGTGCCTGATGATTCCAGGCTTCGTGCCTGATGTTCCAGGCTCGGTGCCTGATGATTCCAGGCTTGGTGCCTGATGATTCCAGGCTTGGTGCCTGATGTTCCAGGCTAGGTGCCTGTTATTGGATTGGGATGCCGAAGTCTGGAAGGGATGTAAAGGACATCAATGCCTGCGGCTGTGCGCCTTAGTAGTTGTGGAGGGAGTGGGCCAGCCTGCGAGATGGCCGGGGTCATTGAGTACCGGACCGGATGCCTGCCTTGGGGTAGATGAGGTCTGAGTCAGGCACGAGCCTTGGGGCCAACCTTGGACTAGGATATAGACTGGGTTATGCTTGTGCCTGGTGCCAAAAGTGGAAAAAGGACAGATATTCCTTGAGATTACGCGCGGTGTTGGGAACTTTCGATGCCTGCTGGTTATACTAGTTCAACAGAGGGTGTTGGCAACATGAAGTAAATAAAATAATAAATAATAATAACTAATAAAAATAATACATGATAATGATATTAAAATTATATAAAAAGAAATAATACAAAAATAAAAATAAAAATAGTAATAACCATATTTAAGAAATAAAAGAAGGAAATTATCAAAAAGAAGGAAAGAAAAACAAGAAAACTAAAAAAATCAAAGGAAAGTAAAGAAAAATTAGCATGCAGACACATGGAGGGTGTGCATGTGGTTTCCCTTCCAATGTTTTGTTCTATTTAATGAATGATGAAGAGGATGGGAGGGGTTCGATCATTCTGAGGTTCTATCTTTCATTCTCTTGGGAGAATGGTATACTAAGACTTAGGAATGCTGGCAGTAGTCGTTGATTGAGGGCTCGGGGGTGGCCAGTTGTAGCAGAATCCTGCACAATTGAGCCTACGGTTGGGAGGAGAGTCGTCCCCAAAATCTTGTGGTCACTTCGCAGCCGGAAAGTACAGGTATAATTTCATTGAAGAATTGTTTTCCTTTGACATTAATTTTAGTTTTACTTGTGCTGTTACACCTATGTAAACTCTGAGCCTGCAGACCCTGCTAAAATTTTGAAAAATTTAAATTTTACACTTTCAATTAGTTTTATTTTGGTTTAGATGTTGTTATCCTCTGCCCAGACCTTCATGTGACTTGTTAAAAGCTTTCCTTGGTTTAATTTCATTGGTGTTAGGGTTTTAGGTGAAATTGCTAGAAGTTTTCATTTCCGGTCTTGATTTTCATTTTGGTCATGTAGTAGCTCAGAGCTTAGAAGCGTAGAAGCCTCAAATCACATTGGTTTTTACTAGCCTTCTTATGAGTCTGACCATTTGCAAAATCTATCTTTGTTGATGAATCCATCTTGTTTTTTCTCTTTGCAAAACTTCGAAAAGCTTGTGTTAAAAGTTTGGATTTCACTTTTACAAAAAAGAACAAAAATTACTTGTTTGTGACTGATTTGTGATTCTGGACAAATTAGTCCTTGGTTTGCTTATCACCAAGTAAAACATCCTTGAAGAAACAAAAACATCTTGTAAGCTTTTACTTCAAGTAGTTTTTATAGTTTGTATATCTTAAGATTTGCTTTATTCATAGTTTTCTCAAGATTTGCTTTAGTTATACTTTTGAGTGTTTTTTATAAAAATAAAAAAAAATCTCTTTTGAAAAAAGTTTGTTTTGGTAGCATTTGAGCGTTTGAATGAAAAGGGAAATTCTTGTGCAAATAACTAGTCATCTCGTTTTGAGTGCATTGGAACAAAAACTCTTCTTTTAATTTGTTTATTAAGTAAGATTTGTGTTTACACGCATTTGCATTCTCAAACTCTTTCCTAGCTAGAAGTTCATTGAAGAGCAAATATTGTTTAATAATCTTAAGTGCATCTTTTTAGTGATTTTGAGTCGAGTCTTCACACCACGAATTTCATCTCTGCACCTCTTGACTTAATCAAAAACCAATAAAAACAACGCTTAAAGTAAAATTAATCTAGAAATTTTTTATTTTTCTAGGGATTTATTACACCAACGTAGCTTAGGCTAGTGTCTTGGAGTAGGGAGTACTTAACTCTCCAAGACAGTAAAACAAACAAGTAGTTGTATCTTGCAGTAGGAGAGAAATCCAATTGTTGCATCTATGCTCTAGGAAAGCTCCTCTTAAAGGACAAGCACGAGATCGCGTCCGAACCATTGTGGGAATCAATCCTTCCTGATTGGGAACGACGCCAGATATTCACGTATTAAAAACAGTAAACCTCGAATTAACCATTGTCGAGGAGCCTGGGGTCACTTTTTGGTAAGTCTTGGTTTATGTCAAGGAGCCTTTAAGGGGATTGAGCTTGTTACTCTGCCCTTGCATGCGTATCGGATCGTAGACTGTTCCCCCAGGTATATTTGTTTCTGTTGGTAACCATAGTGACCATATTCTATAGGATTCTTCCTAAGGTGACGGTGGTGGGAAGATCCCACTGTACCTAGAGCAGACGTCGGCTAGACTCACTTGGATTTTCGTGGGCATTCTCTTCACTTGAGATGGTTAAGCAGAGAAACTTGTGCCAGACTATTCATTAAGCAGGTTGCCAGGGTAACGGTTCCAACGGTTATTTTTGTATTGAATTCTGCAATGTTGGATTTCATCACCAACTAGTGTTTTTGGTACGGAAAGTTGCTGTTTGTGTGGGATTGATCTCCTAAATTCATTAGGCGTGTGATTCAATTTGTTTGGTTCTTTATAGGCTTTAGGTGGTTTTCGTTGAGATTTTACTTTGTTTTCGTGTGAAGTAGTTAAAAGTTTTTAACCGTTGCTGAATTACCGAGGAACTCATGTAGACTTCGGTGCCAACCTCCTGTGTTTTCACCAAGCCAGCTTGAAGGGCTACGGGCCCTGGTAACTCCTAGATACAGTAGAAGTGGGTCACTTGAAAGAGGAGAATCTGCTTTGGTGGGATATAATCATGATTTTTTAGCGTTAATAGCAGATTATAGTACATAGCCTGTATCTGTTTTAGAAGTTACTGGTAGTGTTTCATCTACTAGTGATGTAGGTGAAGACCGTGAAATTTCTGAACCCGAATCTGAAATTGCTGCTACTCCAATATCAAGGTTTGCTTCTCCAGCTTCTAGTGGTCCTAGCTCACCTAGGGTAGAAGCGATAATTACCCAAAATCTTCCTTCTGGACTAATATCTATTGAAGAACTTGCTATTTCAGAAAACGAAGAAGGCATCCCTATTCTAGAAGATCGACCTATTTTAGACCTTAGGGAGCGTGAATCAATCTTTTACAGTCCACCTAGGAGCAATGCTTGGAATCTTTCATTGACTAATTTTTTGGAAAACCTGGGACTAAGTTTTTCACCACCTCGTATTTCTTATCACCCAAAACCTAGAGGTTACTATCCTCCATTCAATATGTCCAAACAATCATCCATGTTTACTCAATCTATGGAAGCCTTTTTGTATGGCGGTCCTTCTATTCCCGCTGGGTATCAGTCCATGTCTAGTACTTTTTCAGGAGTGTCTCCTCAACCTATTGAAAAAAAGTTATTAACTGGAAATAATGGTACTAAACAGTTGAGTATAGAAGATATTCTCATGATGTCAGGTTCTATTCCCAATCCTCAACCACAAGGTGGCCAGTCTCCACCGCGGGGGCAACCTCAAGGTACCTAGTATGTACCTGGGGGGCAACCTCAAGGTACCCAGTATATGCCTGGGGGGAAACCTCAAGGTACTCAGTTTGCACCTAGGGGGCAACATCAAGGTACTCAGTTTGCGCCTGGGGGGCAACCTCAAGGATAGTACATACCTACGAGACAATACATTCCTCAAGGTCAACCCCAGACTCAATATGTACCTCAAGGTCAACCTCAATATCAATATGTACCTCAAAGTCAACCTCAATATCAATATGTACCTCAAGGTCAACCCAGTATCAATATGTACCTCAAGGTCAACCCCAGTATCAGTATGTGCCTCAGGGATATCAACCCCAAGGTCAGTACCCAACTCAAGGTTACCAATTGCCTTTGGGTTAGTCATATTATCAACCCTACCCTCAACCCGGTTATGGTCCTCAATATCCTCAACCTGTTATGGGTCCGTACCCCAGAACGAATTTAGTGTGGGATCCATCTCAATCCCAACTGGTCTTGCAACCGAATGTGCAGTTGTCATCTCAAACTGGACAACCCTTGGTTTCTGGTTCATCCCAGCAACCTGTCCAATCTACTATTCAAGCTTCTGCACCTTCTGTAGTTTCTCAGTTTGGTCCTAGTACACCTCGTACTCCGCCTCAAATGTCTACTGTAACTATTGCAATATCTGCTGCATCTACCCTGCCTTCTTCTGAAGTATCGATAGCTCCAGTTTCTACTGTTCCTGCATCTACTCCTTAGACATCTTTACCTCAGTCTGGACCCACGGTCCACACTTCTCAGATGCCTGTAGGAAGTATGGTTGTCACAACTCAACCTCAGTTTAATCAACAACCATACCAAGGAAAGTACCAATACGGTTCTGCTACGCAGCAACCAACCTATCAGTATCAACTGTAACCCTGGGTATACATATCAATAACCTCAGCAACCCCAGTATGGTCCGGTTAATCCTGGTTTTCCATGAGGACAAAATATCCCAAATGCAATTCCAATTCCTAGTTATCCTGGATATCCTCCTCCTGGGGCTGGCCTGTAGACCCAGAGTTTTAGGGACCCTAATCGTCAGTTACCATTTATCGCAAATTTGGACTTGCCTGACTTGACGCGCCTTACGAACGATCCAATTAACTATCTTCAGTATTGGCCGCCAATGCCACATAAATTACCCAGTGATATTCCTAAGTTTGAAGGTAAGCCAAGAGAGGACTCGTCGAACCATGTGATCACTTATCACCTCTGGTGTGTGTCTAATTCCATTTCATATGATTCAATTCGTTTACGACTTTTCCAGTGCACTCTAATTGGTCTTGCGGCCAAGTGGTACATTGAGTTACCGTGAGCCACTTTTTATAACTCTAGTTAGTTAGCTACCTCGTTTTTAACTCATTTTCAGTTGCCAGTCAGATATGACAATGGAACGGAATTATTAACTTCATTAAAGAAGTCAACTTCCACTTACATTTAAGATCATATCCATGAATGGAGATGTCGACAACGTTTAGTGAAAGTTTTTATCCCAGATCAGATCTTAGCTGAATGGTTTGTAAAATCTTTACTGCCCAAGATCGCTGAGGATGTAGCTAAGGCCGGAGTCGTTACTGAAGAGCAAGTAATTGCTCAAGCATAGTACCTTGACTTAGTTTATACTCAGTCAGGTATGTTACATGAGAAAATCCCCGATCTACCCAAACAAAATCAAATCGTTGCAGCTCCTTCAGGGTCTCATGCCACTGATGGTATGATTGGTACGGTTAATACCAAAAGTAAGAAGAAGTCTTCCAAGAATTCTTCTCCTATCATAACCTTTCCAGATTCCCCAACAGGAGATTCTTTTGTGGAACTTTCCGCCGATATTCATGTTGTAGACTCATCGACAACTAAATCAAAAACCGATGGTAAGAAGAAAGGGAAGAAGAAGAATAAAACAGATAAGAATTCGAAAGAGAAACCAGAAAAAGTGGAATCAAATGATGAAAAATGCAAACCTCGTTATCCATGTCTCATTTGTGATGAAGAACATTTTACGAGAGACTGCCCTCATCGTGCAGAGGTTGTGAAAATTTTGAAAGGTTCCCAAACTCCTGCTGTTTTGAAGGATCCTTTTCCAAATCAAGACAGTAAGATGATAGGTTCATCCTCTAGTGCCAATGAAGTACCCATATTAATGATGTCCCATGTTAGGATTGTGACTCAATCACAAGATTATGGTAGTAAAAGTCCCGTTGATGGTAAAGAAGCAGAATCTTCTCATTCGAATCCATCAACCTCAGCTCTCAGTTTCGATCCACTACAGATCAAGAAACCTAATCCAGACTTAGTAATCAAACCGCCTGCCAAGGGTATACTTTGAAAGTTTTCTTTCAATCCACATGCGAGAGCATCTCAGAACTATAACATTGTTGAGGATTTAGCTATTTTACCCTCAGGAATGTCGGCTTTGGAAGTGCTGCAATCATGTCCAGCACAGCGTAAATTACTTTTGTCGGCTATAGGAGCTGTTGACGTTTATGACCCGCACCTTATAATCTTCAATCTAGAAAATAATGCACCACCCTTACCTCATCAAATGGCTTTCCAGATTCCAGTGATAGTTAAAAACATACTTGTTCATAGGACTGTGATTGATGAGGGAGCTTCCACGTGTATTATGTCGATACAGTGTTGGAGATCGCTTGATTCTCCTTCACTAAATCAATCCCCGACAATTCTAAAGGCCTTTGATCGCTGTGAGTTTCATCCTTTTGGCATTCTACAGGATTTACCTATAGGGGTTGAAGGTAAAACCGTTAATCTAGACGTGGAGGTGGTTGATGCCCCTCTAGATTACAACCTTCTCTTGGGTCGTAGTTGGTCTTATGCTATGACGGTTGTCGTTTCATCGGTCTTTCAGCTTATAAAGTTTCCTCATAATGGAAATATCGTAACCTTAGACCAGTTGTCTTACATTTCATCCGACCCACTCTCTACTGGGAGTATTCAACATGTTGGTAAAGCGACGATCCCATATAAGGATGTTGGAGTAGGACTAGTTAACGATTCCGGTTTACTGGGCACTTTTCCTTTTCCTCCTATCAACGCATCGTCTTCTACAAAAACCATTCATATGATTTCATCAGGTACCATTGTTAATGATGATCCTTGGATCATACCTTCTGAATCTAAGATCGACTCATTTGGTACTTTTATGCCTTTGAGTCCGTATAAAATTGCGTACCAGACCATGCAGTCGTTTTCCAACACAACATCAACCCAAATCGACTTAATGAATGTGGTCCATGAGGAATCACTTTCAACATAAAACTCAGATTCAATAATGTTTTTTGAACTTGCTCAAACTGACGAGCAAATTCGTGAAATCCTATGCGTCGATGAGTTACCATGGGAAGATCTTCATCATAGATCTTCGTTTTTAGCCTAGGGCGATCGTTTCGAAAATGATTTTTCATCAATTTTTACGACTAAATATGTCAAGGACATTCAGAATCCAATGAAACATCCCGATTCCGAGTTAAACTTGGGAAATATTTCTCGAACTATTCCCCGTTACATTTCAGTTAAGCCTGGAACTGTTGAAAACGTTCATATAGGTGCCTCTTGTACGAAAGATGAAATTCAAACATATAAGGCCTTATTTCAAGAATTTCGCAATGTGTTTGCCTGGTCATATGAGGAAATTCCATGAATTGACCCTGCAATTGTAGTTCATGAAATCAAAAGTTACCTGGACGCTCAGCCCTTCCGGCAACGTTTACGTCAGATTCACCCAAGAAAAGTTGTTGCGATTAAAGTAGAAGTTGAAAAATTACTCAAAGCAGGTTTCATTTATCCGATCTCATTAACGGATTGGGTATCGAATATTGTTCCTGTTAACAAAAAACAAGGGACAATAAGAATATGTATCGACTATAGGGACATTAATCGAGCCTGTCCAGAGGACAATTACCCACTCCCTATATCGATCAAACCATTGATGATTGTGCCGGCAACGAAATTTTCTCCTTCATGGATGGCTTTTCTGGATACAATCAAATCAATATTCTACCTGCTGATCAACCAAAAACGACATTCATTTGTTCATGGGGGACATTCGCTTATTGCAAATTACCTTTCGGTCTCAATAACACTGGGGCAACTTTTCAATGGGCCATGTCTTATGCTTTTCATGATATCAAGCACATTGTGCAACCCTATCTCGATGACTTGCCTGCTTATTCATTACATCGAGCTGATCATCTCGTCCATTTAAGAGAAACCTTTATGAGGTGTAAGCATTATCGGATTAGGTTGAACCCCCACAAGTTTGTTTTCTATATTGAAACGGGTCGATTACTGGGGTTTGTTTTTCGAAATCTGGCATTCGCGTCGATCCCTCAAAGGTTGAAGACATTATCAAATTGCGTCCTTCTTCAAGTCTTCGCCAACTCCAAAGTTTGCAAGGGAAAGCAAACTTTTTACGTCGATTCACCCCTAACTACGTCGAGATCACAAAGGTCTTTACCCAGTTGTTGAAGCAGAATACTTCATTCTTTTGGGACGAGATAGCTGAGAAATCATTTGATGCACTAAAACACGCGTTGATCCATGCACCATTGTTGCATCCTCCCAACTACAACCAGGACTAATTCTTGTATCTCGCCGCTTCCTATTCCACCATCGGAATGGTGTTAGTTCAGGAAGATGAATTCGGTACTGAACATGTGATATATTACCTTAGTCAAACGCTAAATCCAATTGAGCTAAAATACTCACATGTGGAGAAATTGGCATTGGCAGCTGTTCAAGCTGTCTAACGTTTTCGTCATTAGATTACTACATAAGATTATACTTATTTCTGATTGCAACACTATGATCTATATTTTGACCAACAATTGCTGGGGGCTAAGTACTCCAAATGGATTTTCATCCTGTAGGAGTTTGACTTAGAGTTTGAAAAGTCTAAGTCAAAGAAATCTTTAGTCTTTGTGGAATTAATGTGTGACTTCCCGCGTGCTGACATGAAAACTGTGGCAGAGGAGCCCATTACAGATGAATCATTGTTTCTAATCAGCACTTTAGATCCGTGGTATGGGGATATCATTGTTTATCTCCAAACCCAATCCTTTCGGCCAGATATTTCACGATCGGAACGTCGAAAAATACGATTCCAGTCCCAACAATTCAAAATTATTAGAGATACTCTTTATCGTCGTGGGGTGGATTCTGTTTTTCGACGTTGTTTGACTCATGAGGAAGCTGAAAGGGTCTTAAATGACTGTCACTCTAGAGCGTGTGGCGCTCATATGTCTGGGTATGCCACAGCCCAAAAGATATTGCGCACTGGCTATTTATGGCCGTGTATGTTTAAAGATTGTATTATTACGGTCCGAAAATGCCACAACTGCCAAATTTTTGATCGAAAGATGCACGCTCCACCTTCTCCTCTTCACCCTATAATTGTCGTTGGTCCTTTTTCCAAATGGGGTATCGATTTTATTACATGTAACCCTCACTCAGCCGGGGGGCATGCGTATATTATCCTTGCAGTACATTATTTTACCAAGTGGGCCGAGGCGATACCTACAGTTGAGGCAGACGGCAAAATAGCTACGATTTTCGTATTCAATCATATAATTGCTAGGTTTGGTGTTCCACAAGCGATTATCACTGATCATGGGCAACATTTTCGAAACGTTACGATGACTAAACTTACAGGCCAGCTTGGCTTGCGTCACGATAGTCCAACTCCTTATTATCCACAAGCTAACAGCCTGGTTGAAGCCATCAACAAAATTCTAGTCATCATGATCCGACAAATCATTGGGATTCATCGATCAAATTGGCACAACATGTTATTTTTAGCGCTTTGGGCGTATCGAACCTTAGTAAAAACGTCAACAGGGTTCACTCCTTTCGAACTAGTTTATGGTCTGGAAGCTGTGTTACCTATTGAGTGTGAAATCCTATCATTGTGAATGGCCATCAAATTACTTCCAGCCACTTCCGAAGAGGAAAGACGTTTTTTATACTTGGCTCAGCTAGATGAGAATCCACGCGATGCTGCATTAGTGATCGAATCTCATGCAAAACGTATTAAAGCTCAGTATGATCGAAATGTGACCCCTCGAAATTTTTCGGAAGGAGATCTAGTCTTATTGTACAATCAGGCAAATGATAAATTAGGCGATGGAAAATTCGTGCCTATGTGGCATGGTCCCTATGTTTTCAAGCGAAAGCTAGCGAAAGGGGCCTATGAATTGGTAGACTTTGACGGGGTCTCTTTAGGTAAACCCAGAAATGGTCTTTATGTGAAGAGGTATTATGCTTAAAATGAGTGTGGAGACTTTTTAGTTAGGTTAGTTTTCCTTCTAACTGGTGTGTTTTAGATTAAAAAGTGTGCTTAGCTTAGAGACTGTTTTTCGTCGTTATTCCTGCTTATCTTGGTTTTACTCTTGATATTGCAGATGTTGACGCCTCTCCAAACGTACGTTGGTTTCGCTGATGGTGCTTGTTGTAGTACACAGAATATTTCTTCCATAGCTTGGGTTATCTATTCACCCTTTGATGGGTTGGTATCTATGCATGCGGTAAGCCTCGGTCAAACAGCAAACAACATTGCAAAATATAGTGTAGTGATTGAGTTATTATCTGAATCTATTTCATTTGGGATTCAGAGTTTGATAGTGAGGTTAGATTCTAAACTCGTTGTATTACAACTTAATAGAGTATACGCCATTAGAAATCCAGTTTTATTAAGATTATTTTTGAGATTCCGTCTCTTGGAATGTGAATTTGACTATATTGAATATCAGCATATTCCAAGATCTTTAAATACATTAGCAGATGCAATTGCTTCTCAAATCTTAAATAGACATGTGCAATAATCATAAAAGTAAATTTAAAAACATTCCATAACATGTTTAACAAGATAAGCTGGTAATAATGATATCATATAACATAGGAGTGTGTCAAAATAATACATCGTCCTCGATGATAGGTTGAAAAACACCTTATGATTGGCAAAAATGATAAGTACAAAACTAAAAAATGTCATATGTGACTACAATAGGTGATCATCCCATCACTGGTGATGATCTCGATACGAAACCACTGCACAGGCCACCTTACAAAGGAACCTCCTAAAAGGTCCTGGGACCCCAATCACATAGCGCTGAAGTCGACGAGGGATGTCATCTATGTTGGTCTCGGGCATGGCCCCTATCAGGCGCTCTAGATGGCTCTCCAACTCGGCCAAAGTCTCTACTGATTCATCCTGTGGGGCTGGAGCCGGTGCAACTGGTTGTTTCCTCTCGTAAGGCCGAAGAGCGGCTGGTCGCCGTGGGCCCACATCTGCATTTGAAACTTTTACTATCAGTTTTGGGATGATATAAAAAAAACAAAAAATTAAATGAGGAAAATGTTGAAAATGATTTTACGTGCATCATCCCATTGCTCTGCTAGCGGAAGAGCCATGTCTGGGTCCCCACGAAAATCAACCCCAGCATAAGGAAAGTCATGAATAGCAAAAACCTGGTTCTCCAACCATTGGAAATACTCAGGTTTGAACGGAACGACCTCGGTCCCCTCATCAGGATGACGGGCCATAACTGCAACCCATCACATCAGTTTGGGCTCTCGAGGAAGCCCATCTCCAACAGTGAGGTGCTGCGAGATCAACACCAAAACCTTCTCCAGAACAAAACTCACAACTATAGCACCATACCCAAAAGTCTTTAGTTGTCCGTTTTTGGCCCTAGTCAGTTGGCCCTTCACATTGGCCAACACAGCATCTCACCAGTTGAAAATGGTGCCTCGAAAGAAATCAACTGCCATCCGCATCTGGGATCCAGTGGCAATATGTAGCGCTGCACTATCGCAGAGTCTGGTAATTGTGAACCCAATAACCATGAGTTCAGGACGAGATATGGTTTTGATATCTTTCCCTTTGTCCCGGTTCTGGACGTTGCAGAACACTAGTCAGAGGCTCTCAACAGACTGGCCACCTGCCCTAGGCCCCAATAGAGTCAAATGTTCACCCCTCCTGGGCAAACCAGTCAAAAAGTATATATCAGCTAGCTCGATTTCGAGCTGGTGCACACCAATAAAGAAGTACTGGTCCTGTATACTCCATCTATCAACCAGCCACTGCAAAAAGTCCACCTAGGCCCTAATGCCAGGTATGGTCCAGAATTTGTATAAGCCACATGCCTTCAATGCATCGATCGCAGGTTGATGATTCATCGTGGTGAGGTCCACATCCTCGTGCTCCCATTCTTGCCAATCAAGCATGATGTTTATCCTACATTCAAGTAAAAAAGGTGAATTAGAATGCATTAAATTGATTTCATTGGGTAGTTTTTGAGTTAGTTAGGTTTTAAAAACCTTTTTGCGGGGTACACACCCCATTGTTAGGGACGTGTGTGTGGGGTCCTCACCTTTTCTTCACGACAGGTGCGTACCCCTGACTTTTTGCCCATTGCAAAAAAGTCAGGGTACACAGGTCCACTGTGGTAAACCTGTAGACCTCCGCGCACGGGTTTTGAAACCTAAAAATCTCCTAAAAAAAAATTAAACACTAAAAAAAATTTCAAAATGACAAAAATAAAGAGTAGGATGATGTGGATTACCTGGAGGAGACGGCGTTCGATTCTGATGGATGGATTTTCCGCAATCTTCACAGGAAGTTTCTGGTCAAAAGCCCTTTTTTCTCACCCAAATCTCAAATGGTAAAAATGAATGGTGAAAAGTCCTTTTTATAAGTTTTTTGGGAAAATAAATTCTAAATTTGTTTATGTTTCACTTTAAAAAGGTTTTTTTTGTGACATTTTTACCCAGTTTTAAACAAGTATGAATAATGTTTGAGTTTTTGTTCAGGATAACATATTTTTTAGGTGAAATCGGTCATTTTCAACGAAAAAACATTAGAGTCACCTTTAAGCTCTTTTTTGACTCCTAAAACATGAAATATTGCCGGGTTTTTCTATTTTAAGCTCGTTAAAACGAAACTAAAAAGACAATCCTCTAACAGCCCTTTGCTGATCGTAAAAACACGAAAAGATTGTCGGGTTTTTGTCATTTCAAATTCGATATTGGTCATAAAACGATGTGTCATTGATCGCCTTTTTACTTTTTCGAATCAGAGGCACTAATTACGAAAAGTACTCCTTGGTCGTAAAAGATCAAGCGGTTCTCTCAAGTCAAGTATTATTTTATACTTTTTCGGGCTTGGGAGACACAAATTTACGAAAAAGTCAACCCTGGAGTCTTCTTAAGTTTTTTCAGACTCTCTAAAAATGAAAAAACGCCGAGTTTCTCCTATACTGGACTCGTTAAATTTCGACAGTAAAGGACCTGTTCAATTACAAACAGGAACGGACCACTCCTTCTTAGGGTTCGAATTTAAACTAAGCTGGACTCATCCGAAGGATGAGCTTATAATCAAGCATATGTTATCCTCCTCAAGCTTGTAAAAAAAAAAGAGGTACTTGCCAGAAATGTGGGGGAAAAGAGAGAAGAATGAGCCTGCTTGTCATACTTTGTAACCACTCTTCAACACGACGCTTTCATTCACGTGGGTTGGGAAATCCTTTGCCTAATAGTTCATCAAACCACATTGAAAGTCTTCAGCCGGTTTCTAGGTATTAACTTTGGGTCAATCTTCACCAAACCATCTGTTGTGTCGTTATGTGTTCAAGAGGTCAATGCAAATAAGCCATTCATCTGCAAAATATCTGTCATCCATCTTGACCATCCCTAAGTCAGTCCTTGCAACTAAATTTCTTCAAATTTGATCTATGATTTCGTGTTGTGGGCTTGCCTGCGATGGATCACTTTCTATCGACTTCAGCTCTTTATCTAGAAAGATGATCTAGAAATCGCCAGTACCTTGGGATCTGCATGCCTCAATAGCAGGTTTCTCGTCTTCGACGATAGGTTGCATCATTGACCTTCGATCAAAGGATTCCGTGACATGTTCGACATCGACA
>APFE031608321.1:57646-100573 GCA_000404065.3 Pinus taeda
AAGAAGAAGACATCTCAGAAGAACTATGACAGTGGGTGTATGGATTGGGGAATATGTGGAAGAAGCACATCAGGTTCAAAATCACTTCAGAATGAAGATGAAGAAGATCTATCAGGTATGAATTTGTTATCCTCTAGTGATACATCTATTTATCCTCTTAAAGATGATGAAAGTGATAGCGAAACAACTGAATTTGCGCTTATGGGTGAAAAAGAAAGATATCAAATAGAGGCAGAATTTAAAAGGCTTACAAACAAAATTAGAGATCAACAAGATCTGTTGAACAAGAAGGAATGTGCCTTCAAAGAAGAATCTACCAAACTAAAAGCTCAACTAGAGGAAGGAAACAAGATAAGGAAGCTATTCAAGGAAAAATGTTAAAAGTTGCAGGATGAAGTGACATCATTAAGAAATGAAGTAAATGAAAGAAGCACAACAATAAAGAAACTCAGAGATAGATCCAGTTACTATGAAAGGCTTCAAGCTACAGTCCTCTCACTAAAGGAAGACCTTGAAGAATCAAAGAAGCAGAATTAAGAACTACTCCAAGCTCTTGAAAGGCAAGAAAATGAAGTTCTTGAACAACGACATCAGTTGGAAGAAGAAAGAAAAGTTTAAGAAAACATGAAGAAGTAGCATCGTGAAAGGGAAGAGCAACTTCAGGTTGAGTTAAATATTCTAAATGATAAATTAGAAGAGAAGGATAAGCTCTTACGATTTCAAGATAGTACTAAGATTTTAGATGATATTCTTAGTAGTCAAAGATCTCCTACTATCAAAACCGGTCTTGGTTTTCATGAATCCATTGAAGGTGAATCTAGTTCACAAAGTAAGACAAGGAACTCTAATGCAAAATCTGAGATGCTCAAAAAGAAAATGAAAGGTCAACCCCATCAACAACCAAGGAAAGAAATTCTTCAAGGAAAATCTTTTATTCCTCCGATGAATAATGTTGAATGTTATGTATGTCATAATCTTGGACATGTTGTAGCTAGATGTAGAAGAAGAATGGTTCAAGATCATCACACAGAAAGATCATCACATTCTAGGTACTTTCAGGGATATTGTTTTTCTTGCAATATGTTTGGTCACAAAGCTATTGATTGCTACAAAAGGAATATGAAGCATGTAAGATGTTATGCATGTAACAAGCTTGGACATATAGCAAAGGAATGTAGGAACAAAGTACGAGCACCACACCAAAAGGAGAAAACATCATCACACTTGAAGATATGGAAGAAAAAGGAAGTCTAGTCAAGAAGATGTGGCACATCACCATATACAAACATAACAGACTCAGGGGAAGCTGAAAGTGTAAAACTTCAGTCTCCTAAATCTCATACGCAAGTTGCATAAAAGGAAGTCGTGTATATATGTGAGTTTCACACTGCACAGTCGCGTATATGTCAGTCTAGGGAAAGCAGTAGGGACAGGCTCAGAAAAAGGGTCTGATATGATTCAATTCATTATTTGTTCTATTTGATAATGGTTACAATCTTCTGATGACGTGAGGAACTGTCTTGATACTTGTATGATGTTTAGAAGTGTTTATCCTAACTTGATGATGATAATGCCTTGATACTTCCTGCTGATATATGCATGATTAGATCTTATAGTAAACAAGATGGCACAGGTTCAAGGGGAGCATATGTTGCATTGTTGGCATTATGGTTAGTAGCCCTTGGTGATGATGCTTATATGGCTTAATGATACATCTTGCTATGATACATAGTTGATCAGATTTGTGGTTGATTCTCTGATGATGCATGTATGGTGCTTACATGGTGATATTCATATGGATAAGGAGAAGTACAAAGCTTGATGATGAGTCACTCATATGCTGCTATCGTCATATGCATAAAGATCATATAATATAGTTATGATGCATGATTCCTATAGTTCTTGGCTCATGTGGATGAGGATTGTTGCGGTTGATTATCTTGAGCTAAAGATACATAGTATGCTAGATACATGAATGATTACTCAAAATTGCATTGTTGGAGACATGATGATGATAAAATGACAGATTTATACTTACATATGTTACACATGTCCCCGAACAATGATACATGGATGATATATAAGATCATGCAGATCTTGATGTTGATGAGATGGCTATGATGTCTTTCAAGAGGATGAGATGATATCTATATGTAGACATACCTTGCTACATGACATTTACAGGTTGCTGATCTGGAAATGGTTATACGCGAGTTTTATGAAGAAATCCACGTATATACGCAGGTTTATGTGGATGTAGTCGCGTACATGGTGTTTTTGAAGGAAATCAATGGGGACAGACTCTGGTTGAAGGAAGTTTGATATGGGTCTGACAGAGACCATCTGAAACAGGCTTAGGGGGAGCAGATAAACTTCTGATAATGCATTGTTGGTGTTATCTTAGAAGCTTTTGGTTCAAGTACTCAGCTGATGTTGATTTGAAGTGGAACAAGTGCAAAGGGAAAACACAAGGAGAACATGGTTTCTGATCTGAATAGTGATTGATAGATGCTGCTAATATTAGTTATTGATGACTTTCATAGTCTTACTCTAGATATGTCGTCTCTATGTCACATATGTCTTTTGTTATCAAGGTCATGTAACAGCCTATTTTGGTTTCCCCACTATGCCTGGGATGAATGATGTAATGTACTTGTTTATCATGAGTAAAATTCTGGTGTAAGCCCACTTTGTTGGGTGGATGAGTCAATATTTGTATATCCTCACTTGGTTGAGAGATGGATGTATGTATGAGCCTTTGGTGATAGGAAGGTCATTTATGATAGAGTCATGTTCTTCTTGTAGAACATGTTCTTGCAGATCTTGCCTACAGTCAGGGGGAGCATGAACAACACACTTCAACGATGAAGAGACTCAGCATGTACTTAGGGGGAGCATGGACAGATTGGTACACCTTGGCATATACAAAGGGTGAGCTCATTCATAAATTTCAGCAGGCACTCAGGGGGAGTATGGACAGCAGAATGTTTATCAAAGGAAGAGAATATCTTGGTATGCCCTTTGCCCTTGATGTCAAAGGGGGAGAGTGATTGGTGGTTGTTGCCATCAAGTCCAAATGGGGAGCTTGTTGGCATTATGATACATATGTTGTACTTGATTGCAAACCATTCATCTCAGATGATAAATTATAGTGCAACAAAGTTCATGCACTTTCATGCAGAGAAACGTTCACACACTTTCATGCAGATAAAAATTCCTTTCATGCAGAGAAAATTTCACTCACTTTAATGCAGAGAAAAGTTCACGCGCTTTCATACGGAGAAAAGTTCCTTTCATGCAGAGAAAAGTTCACGCACTTTCTTGCAGAGAAAATTTCATGCACTTTCATGCAGAGAAAAGTTCCTTTCATGCAGAGAAAATTTCACGCACTTTCATGCAGAGAAACGTTTACGTACTGTCATGCAGAGAAAAGTTCACGCACATGGGAAATCTTATGGTTGGTTCATGGTATTTAGTCCTTGGTATTTGAACCTATGGTTTTGGACCATGGTATCTTGTCAGAAGTGATGATCCCTAGTATTAGGTCCATGGTATTGATTTGTTATGGTTTTGGACTGTGGTATTATGAAAGGCCTAAGACTATAAAAGGAGAAGAAAATCATTATGCAAGGTGGGTGTGAAAGTATTGAATATTTGGTGAAGTGTGAGATCCAGTATGTAGACAATGGGTTCATGATGCATTACTTGATCTGAGCTAAGGAGGAATCTCACCGGTTGATGAAGAACAAGATCTAAGGATAGATCAGGATCAAATGGTTTGGAATGAATCATCTTTATATGGTTTGATTATGGATAGACTAGATTTGAATTATTGATGCATGTTTTATTGTACGCTTCTTATTATTTGGGTAAGAATGATGTCTGAAACAGCCACAAAGTCATGGTTGAATATGTATAAATCTATACGCGGGTTTGATTCATCGTAGTAGTGTATACATGATGAAGTATGAAGTTTGAAGTTGCAGTTGGGTTTGATTGTTATTGCAGAGTTCTGCAGTCTAATCTGTGTTCTAGTGACTGTGTTGTTGATAGGGTTTCAGTGTTTCAGTGATTCAGAAATTGATGATGCTAGTATTGATTGTTTTGTGCCTCAATGATATTGATGGGTCTAGTATGAAAATTGGATGAAACGTCGCCTTTAGATTATAATGTTGTGCTTCAGGAGTATCTAGTCTAAAAATGTATGAAATGTGGTACCTGGAGGAAGAAAGAGAAGGTTGTTGCCTTCTATAGGTTAGCACCTACATACTAGTATATCAACTAGTACAAGAGCTAAGGGGGTGGTAGCTCCCTTCCAGTAGTAGCTGTAGAACAAGTAAAGGTTGGAGAATTTCAGTAGGCCAGCACCTACGTACTAGTAAGTGGATTAGCTAGTACAAGAGCTAAGGGGGTTCCAGGAGAGTCTGGAGAACAAGAGAAGGTTGTAGCCTTCTACAGGTAGAAGCTTGTGTACTGGTATAAGACTGCACCAGTACAGAACTATTGTAAAAGAAGTTTCTTATTAAAAGAAGATAGAGACAACTTGCAGCAGGTGGTTTTCACCCACATTGGGTTTCCACCTTATATCATGGTGTTCATGTGTGCTTCTTGTGTGTGATGATCTGTTCTATTTTACTGCACTTGCTTACTATGCATATGGTTAATGAAGTTCTGATGCACTAACTAAAGATCAACATTTAATGGATTAACTGAATCATAAGTATTATGGATATGCGCTAGTTGCATTAGACACAATTGTGTATACACGCGAGTTCCTTTAATTGAAGTAGCGTATATGTATCTAAGTATGGAAATGAAATTCTTTTATTGATTTGATAATACTGAGTCAACCCCCCCTCTCAGTATTATTTCCAGTAGGCACTCGTATTGATTGGTTTTAGAACTTCAGAAAGCGTATGAGCATACACCGTGCCTAGGTACATACAATAATAGCTTCCTCTTAGAGCTATAGAGGAGACCTAGAGAGCTCCAATTATGAATTAAAAAATGCGGAGTTTTCTCCTAATTCAAAATTTTTCCAATCTCCCACTGGTAGCACGCCTAGAGACCACAAATCGAGCCTTGTTGCCAATGGCCTCAGTGAAAAATTTATTTATTTATCTATTAAGAGATCACCTCAGGTGGACAACCCTAACAATAAAATCCTATCGACATGTTGGAGGAAACTCCAAAGAAGCCAAGTGGGGAGTATCCAATAAAATGGTGAGCTACAAATTTGTTTGAGAAGGTGATGGAGATGATGATTGAATAGATGAAGAAGAAAGGGATATTAAGAAAAATAGCTTCAACAGTTGGTTTCTAAAGACGATGTCAAATATTCAGTCTCAAGTAGATAACAATTTATATATTCAGTTGTTTGATGAGAAATTGAGGGTTTATTTTATTAGGCGGCAAGTCTAGGCTATCAATTTTTTGAGCCAAGAAGACTATAGAGACTTCATTGCATCGTTTCAAAATTTTATGTTTGAGAGTACTTATATTTTGGAATCCATAAAAGAGAACAACTTTATTGTATTTGGAAAGGCATTTTCCGGTTCGGCCAATCCTAAGGTTGTTAACGAATTTGTCTGAGAGGATGCATAAGAGGAGAAACCCTCTAAGAGTAGCAGTAAGTTAGGTCCATATAGAAGACTTTAAATAATCTAAAAATTATGATCTATTGTGGTTTTGTAACAATTTTTTTTTTATGGTACATCCTTTAATTTTAGAATCAATGTACTCTTGTGCATTGAATAGAAAAATGGTAACTTGCAAATTCTATTTTTTTTGTAATTTTACCAGTGAAATTGCCTTGTAAAAGTGTGCATTTTTGTTAAAAACAAACACCCTTATTGAGTTTCTTCCATGGAGGATCATGGATTTTTTTATCTTCATCCATGTGAACACTTTGAGAAACATAATCATCCTCTATTTTTTGTATGGGATAAGAGGGGATTGATATTGAAGCTTCTTGCTTTGAAGCCCTATTAATCAAGGATGTACAAGCGAGCCTGAGTAATAGTGAAATCATCTTCTTACCTTGTACCTGATAGTGGGGAATTTTTTTATCATCTACAACTTTCAAAGAGCCTAAATCATAACCAGAATAAAAATAAAACAAGATCCTCAAGCCTAAAACAAAATCAAAGTTGAAGCCAAAGACAAAGCTATGAAAGTGATTCCGTTTACATCATCTTCAAACCACAAGTGGGAGCACTTCCTCTAGCAGAAGACTTCAGCTTCTAAACAAATTTGGAACTATCCCAGGAACTACACTAAACATTCCAAAGTTGGTGGTCAACCTTAAATGGTCTCCCATTTTAGAAAATTAGGGAGCACTTAATCTAGTAGACACTAGTACAAAATGGCTAATTAGTTACTAAAAAAGACTAAAATTTTCATATAAACGATCATTTTTCGGTCAATGACCAATAGTAGCTAATTTACAGTATCTTATAACGCGACCAAATTTTAGTTGTTTTTAGATTGGTCATTAATTGGTTGTCTCAATTTTATTGTCTATTAGTATATTTAGTCACTAATTTGGTCATTAATTGCCACAATTAATGACCAAATATACAACAGAATATGTTACTATATTATCACCCGACAAAACCAATTGATGACCAAAATATTAGTCGTGTTATAAGGTATTGTAAATTAGCTACTAATATTCATATCTATGCAAACTTAAGTCATTGTTTGAAACCAATTAATGACCAAAGAAATATAACAAAATTTTGGTTGTGTTATATGATATTGTAAATTAGCTACTAATAGTCATATATATGCAAAATTTAGTTATCATTTGTAATCACAAATTTCTCATTTGCAGTAGTCATTTTTATTTTTTGGGTAGTTTCATATTCATTATATAAATGGATAATTTAGTAGATTATATTAATTTCATTTACTTTCATTAATAATCATTATAAACAACTAATTTAGTCATATATTTATTTTATTTGTGTTCATCATTAATCACTATAAACTATTAATTTAGTTATTTTACATTTATTTTATGTGTTCATTAGTAATCAACAAAAATTAATTAATACGATTTTGTGACTAAATTAAAAAAAAAATGGCATACAATGTGCATATTCATCTAGTATGAAAATACAAAGTAACATATGTTAATTACAATACTAAATAATATCAAGTGCAAATATAAATAATTTCAACCACATAAACTATAGTATATAAAATGTTAAGTATTATAATATGAGTTTCCAACTTCATATTGGTTGGACTACAATTTACACACGAAATATCGTTTAATCACTTCAAAATGTTATCATTGCGTTAACAAGGAATTGTAGGTGAATTCACCAACTATGAAGACTTGACCATCAGTCTCTATTTGTATGTCTTATGTACGATATTGTCTCTATGGGTATCTCTAGACCAATTCTCTTCTTTTTCTTTTTTCATTTGTTGCTCTAGTGTTATTTTTCTCCTGTTTCTTCAACTCTTGCTTCTTACCATCAATACTGAGTTCTTTTTTGAAAAACGAAAGAAGATACAATGCATAGTATAAGACATGAAAGATGATTAACACTAAAATATAAACTATAGTCCACTATAAAGGTTTTATACAACATATACCTCAACATCAACAATATCAATGCCATTTTCCCCCATAAAAGAAAGAAACATGAACAAGTTTTCTTCATTTGGGTGATAGTGGCCACTATGTGGCCATTTAACCCCTATAAATGAAGCAAATAAAATGTCACCATAGAAAAGAACACCTTAGTAAACTTAGTATTCAATCTCTAGGGAAATTTTTGGAACAATCATTCCAACTAAGTTACATGTTAAAACGCTCAAGTTGCATATTACTTATACAATGTGGGAGTGCAAACACAACTCCTAGAAAATGCCAAATCTAAGTCTAGAATAAAATTAAATCAAATAAAAATGATACAATAATAGGATAGCCTGGTATACATGTATATAACCAGATAATATGGAAGGCTAAGTGAATAAGTCTAGGGTTGGATGTTGATGATGTCAAGAATTCCCAAGCCTAATGAGCATTTATTCAAATAATAACTACTATTTGGGTCCATTATCACATATTAGGAGCAAGCCAATTAGTTTATATCAGATTATTAACGTTTTTCTTATATTTATGGATCACTACATTATAAGTGGATAAATTTCAGAGGTCATTTCCTTCCCATTGTCTTCCCAACATGTGGTACAATATATCCAACATCGAAAATATGTAGCAATAACCACTAGTAATATCCCAAATATCCCTAAACAATATGTAGCAATCACCACTATTAATCCTCCAAATAGGATCATTTTGGAATGTAACTTTTATATTCCAGTTGCTATATTATTCTTGAATGGAAAATCCACACTGGATTCCAAAACAAAACTTCCAATTTGAGGGAACACCTGTGGCTATCCTAATGTATTTTGGAGGCTACATATTTCACTCCCCTAAGAAAATACTTCTATATTGATTAACAAATTCAATCACTCAACTCAAAACATCAGTGGTCATTATATTGAAAAGATAAAATAATAGTAGTTTTGATCTATTTTGCAGATTTACATGCACAACACCAATAGTTTTACCATATTTACCATATTTGTAATTTCCAAGATATAACACATCGATTGATATTTTACAAAAAATACTTGATTCAATACAAACAAGGAATTAACATATTACAATAACACCACCAATGTTTTATACTCAATTAGTTCAAACTAGTTAGCACAAAAACCTCAAGAAAGAGCAACAAGTAGAAATAACAAATCCATCAATTGATAATCAATGAAAAAAGGATAAGATTTTTGTTGAAGCTTGATAGACAACTATAAATATTGACAATCCACTCCAACTAGTGCTCTTGTTCAAAGAGAGATAATATTTGGAGAAATCATATTCAAAATTCTTTGCTTTATCCATGAAGCTTTTTGCTATCCTCAAAACATAATTCACATCCAATATTTTAGGTTTCCAAAGCTTCCCAAAGTCCCTACCAAATGAAGAAGTGAATTTCATTGTTTTTCATAAAATGCTTCTAGTACTAAAAAATATAGTTTGACCATGTGATAGATAATTCAAGAAAGTAAGTAAAAAATTGTGTGCAATATTTCTTAGAAGACTTCATGTTAAAACGAAATATTCCATATTTTAGATAATAAAAAAAAACAACTTAACATAGATGGTTGATATTACAAAGCAATAGACTGGATATAAAACTATAGGTAGAATTAACAAAATCCTATTTGTAATATATTTGATTGATTATTGTAAGTGTAGCCAACAATATACATACAAGTTTTAATTTTCAATTTTCTTTCCCATATCTTTAGTGGAGGTGGAAGCTAACTGGCATGCATCTCGCAAGGTTTTTTTAGCAAAAGTATATGTTGCATTCACATATTCCATACTTGCTTTTCCATGAACGATCGCAACGGGTATTGGAGGAATTAGTTACTACAATAACTGAATTATGAGCTTTAACCTTCTCTTTACTTGAGGTATTGATGCTTCCCCTTCTTCTTGGTTATCAATCTCCTTTTCCTCCCATATCCAACATAGGAATAATTTGAGTTCAGGAAGAATAAACATACTCATGGGACGTCTTCAAATTTGGAAGGATGCATTTTTATTATTTAACTACTGGTAAAAAAGTGATAGGAAGACCTTTTACAATATTTAAATTTTTTTTCCATAGCATGAACATTGTATTAGTCATAATAAAGAAACATAAGACATTTCAAACTGCAAGGAATAAACAAAAATAACATCATTAATATATATTCACAGAATACTGACAACAAAAAAATAAGCGAATTTGCTAAGTGGTAGCTCAAAAACTTGTAGTGGGAAGATTCCCTCAAGCTTGAGTAATATCTACATGCCAAGGAATAAGTTGTGACACTTGTTTCTTACGTTTACCAGTCATAACTGCAATTGGAGCTCCAATGTTTTCTTTAGATAAATAGTATTGGTGTTGATATGCAGTGTGGCCCTCCATCATTGGCAATGACACAACTATTGGGCTTCACAGAGTTATTGTAGATTCAACGTCTTTCATGTTTGAATGACGAGTGTGGTTGGTAATTATTGATGTGAATCCTGAGCCAGGGAACAAATGCTCAAGATTTTTCCCTGAAGGAATCTATTGAGAATTTAAAGCTCTAGACCTTCCAGATTCACCCAAACTATTATACATGGTAGAAACTTGCAAGGTTAAGAGTGTCTCACTAGTATGAGGCCCAAACTACATTAATCTGGAATTCAAAATTTGTTGATTGAAAAAATTTCTATCACTCACTCCTGAAGACGACTGTAAAGATCCATAATATTATGATTGTATCCTTGATTTTGTAACCAAATCTGCATAATTGAAGTGATGCCTTGATTGGAGGTTTCTTCTTGTCCCTCTTTGATTCCTTGAGAAAATGGAAGCATCCTCACAATTGACTGACAAAGATACTCGTTTTTTTGTTGTCGTGTGTGTAGTCCCAAATTTGAATTGTCCTATACCATAGTGAGGATTCATTGTTTGATCCATTGATTTTTCCTTCAAATTTGGATCAATACCAGAAATTCCAGCATCTCCAATCTTTAGCCTTTTCAATCTATCAAAATCAATTTGCATGGTTGTCATTGGTGACATCCTTCTAGAAGAAACATATTGATGGTGAGGAGTATTAGATGGTTAAGAGGCTTGGCTCTCAATAGGATCATCACTGTAAGCATCACTCTGTTGTTGGGTAGGTGAATATGTAGCACAAAGATTTACTTGCAACTGGGAATCTTTCCCAGATGTGGAATTTCTTTTCTCTTACTTACTAGCACAAATACTTGAATGAAAAAGGGAAGAAAGAGATCTAGTTGTCCCTGAATGATTTTTTTACAATAAAAATTGTCTTTGATCTTTCCCTTGAGATTGTAATATAGACAACTGAGGAATTGTTACAAATGTCTAAAGTGGCAATGTGGTTATTTCTACTGGAAGATCCATCACTAAGGTTTGAGGACTAGGACTCGCACTCAATTTAATTCTATTAGAACACGTCTGTTGAAATGAAATTTGTTGTTTTGACAACACTCCCACAAAGAGTGGCTACTGAGAGTTAATTATAGATGGCCTAATGATTTAACACTAAATTGAAGCTACTAGATTTCCTACCATGTCAAATTTCATCTAACAATCTAAAAATAACATAGAGGGTTGTAAATTATTTCCAAGTCTTCCAATTAATGGTCAAAATGAGTGAGAACTATTTGAAAATACCCTCTCATCTCCCATCGACATCCTTTTTAGATTTGCCAAACTAGTTTTGAGAGCATTAAGTAGTTTTGAAACTTAGCTATCTGAGGCCTTCCACAAGGCCATGGTATATTATGTGCAATGTTTTATTGAGACTCCTGTAGTCCACGATCAAAACTCCTTGGGCCATACAATTTGTATTTATAGGTATAACGTGATGGATTCTACCAAGTCCAACTTGAATAGGTAAATCATTTTGATAATTGATTTGACTAAAAGGTTGAGTTAAGTGGGTGAGAGAGCCCTACGTCTTAGTTTCCCTTTCTATACCAAAATTTAAGGACGAAATTGTAGACGACATCGTTGAATGGAAATTTAGTATTATTTTCCCTGCAATAACTACATCATGTTAGCCTTGAAGCTGATGAGTGGTGATCATGTTGTCCTGCAAGTTGGCCCATCTTTGGGTGACTACACGTGGAACTATTGATTGAGCAATTGATATAAGTTGTCTAGTGGAATTTTGGGTGTTGAATATATTCTAATTGAGTTAAACGATGAATATCATAGACTGAGAAGTATGGAGGTTTGTCCAACTTTACAACATTTTCTTTTACGCATGTTGATGATGATCTAGAGGGAACACTTAATGGAATTATTGAGTTGGTCACTTGGGATATTTTTACATCAACTATGTTGGTCTAGACAGTTTCATCAAAATAGGGTGGCATTAACTGACATCCCTAGAGGATTGAGGTAGAGGAAAAGGCTAAACAAGGTAAAGGGTGATACCAATGATGAGGATCCCAATATAAATAATGGTAGAACATTTTTGTCAATTACTCTTGTCATTTAAATGTTCTTTCTCAACTCTTCATAATGCTTTGTTTCAAAATTTCAATATGTTTTTGGAATAATAGCTTGACATCCTCAAAATAGAAAAGATTTCACTAAAATTTATTATTTTAGTACCTAAATAATTGATATCAAATTGGTTTGAGTCCACATCAAAGTGAAACCTCCACCAATTACATTTAAGAGCCCAAGTTCTAAAAGGTTGCTTAGAGTAGAAAATATGCCATTGCCTATTCCTCCATATTGAATCTTATGTCCAAGATGTAAGATTCTATGAGAGAAAATTAATTTTATAGCAACAAAATGGCAGAATGATGCAATGGGCTTGAGAAAGCATTAAAATAAGGGACTAAAATTTCTTGCTACAAAACCCAAATATTTGAAAAAGAGGTAGGAATGTCACAATATTAGTGTAGAGTTATTTCTCAATCTTCGATCTCTCATTAGGCAATGATTGTTATAGTGTTGGGACTATAATACTATATTATGGCTCTTATAATATATTGGCATATAGTAACTATAACTATATTAAATATGACCACTATGTAGTAGTGCAGACTGGTAGTGTATAGTTGTGGGAAAAACTCTAACTTTCACTCTAGGATTCTGAAAATCATCCATGGCTCTAGCAAGTGTAGGAAAAATTGATAATATTTTTATTGCAAATTTGGGGCTAAGACAATTGATAGTTGATCAATGGAATTGATGGTTACCCATCATACATGAGGATGTGGATATTTGAATGACTTCAGAACCATCGAAACAACTTGTTCAATTCTTTTTAGCATCACCTATTTTCTAAAAAATAAAAAAACCAATAAACCTTAATACTACGCACATTGTTCAACTTTTAGATGCCACGACAAAGTATATAAAGACAATCTTAAAAAAGAAATGTCTTGTTCCAAAAAAAAAATAGTTGAATATGTTATTTAGACAAAAATAAATCCATATAATTATAACAAACAATGAAAGGATCTCTGTCTTTCATACAAATCTTTTCATTGAACAAAAACTGGATTTTTGACCACATTCACTGAAATCATGTTAGGAAAATTACTGGTCAAACTAGTCCTAATTTTTAGTGGTTATTTGAAAAATAAATAGTTGTCTCAATATCTTATTATCCTATTTGTGCATTTAAATAAGGGGCACTACTATATCATATATCAATGAATATTGCAACGTTGTTATGAAATTCATTTTTTCCACGTGTTTTATTGAAACCCTAACTTAGGATTGCATACGAAAGGCAATATCAAGGAAGGAATACTATACAATGATCCCCTTTTTTCACATTATATAAAAATTGTTTGAAACATTACCATGTTTTGGGAAATATATTTTATTTTATTAATTTCATTTACACGATTACTGGATATTTCAATATGTAATTTAGACATAAACAAATAAATAAAGTTATGACAAACAATGGAAGGATCTTTTATTTCCTGCAAATTCTTTCTTCTATTACAAAACTATTGGGCGCATTATTGAAACCATGTTGAGCCTATTAGTGTGTCTACAATAATGTAAACTACCAATCAAAGGATTCATTTTTCTCACTTTCTATTGGATTCATTAGTAGCATTACCATGTTTTAGAAAATATATTTTATTTTATTAATTTCATTTGCAGGATTATTGTAGGCATGTGATAATCTTTGTGAAAATGTTGTATTTTATGAAATTTGCAATAAATTCCATAACAACTATACTTTTTGGAATTTTATTACAAGCATAGACTAGGCACTAAGGAACTTATAATATATTCTAAAAAAACCAATAAACCAGTACACTTAAAATGGAGTGGTGTTTGGTGCAAGGGTTTAACTTCTTAAGAAAATCATATATCCAAGAGGGACATTAAGACAATCATCCATCCATTGGATTTGAAGAAATTATAATATATTCTCAGCAAATCTAATAGACTAGTATTCCTGAAGTGTGGGGTTGTGGTGGGTTTGGTGCAAGGCTTTGAGAAAATCATTTTAAAAGGGTCCCTTAAGATAGTCATCCATCCATTTTTTTATTCATTCAAAACTATATGTAAATGAAAAGCTAGTGGGACTTTGGGTAGCTTATGTGATGGATGGATCATTAAGGTGTCATTTTTTCACATTCTCATTTTAGTTTTTTTTCTTCCCCACACAAATGGCATTTAGAAAAGGGATGATTTTAGAACTGGCACTTAGAAAATGATTAAAAAAAGAATTAACATATAGAAAATGATGAGGCTAGGTGCAAATATGGGCAATTTTTTTTCCATAATAAATAACTTTAAGGTTATGGCACCTGAGCTAAAAGAGTTGTGTGTTATATGACACATCCATTGATCTTGATGTGTGTTTCTAAAATAAAATTTCTACATAAGAAACGATGAAAAATGAAGATTCAATGTGGGCATACCTTGGCATAGCCTTCTGCGATGTTGGTGAGAGGAGTGAGAGCATCATGATTTTTTCACCAATCGAGACAAGCGAAATATGAAGGAAGCAACTGGGAGGTAGTGGGAATGATGGTATTTCATCCTAGAGAAATAGCCAAAGCAATCTAAGAACTCTTGACCAACACTATAATTACTTGATTCACCGGTATCCTTGTCTTCAGTATTGGCAGCATGCCAGGCAAGATCATCTTCGATATTGAGAAGCATTTTCATTGGAATAGAAAAATGCATGCCAATGAAATTATGGAACACTTGAGGTCAAGTGAATGTCATAGACAATAATTTATTTACCTTCGTTTTTAATATTCATGGCTCACTTGACAATGATTGAAGTTTTTGAATTCAATATTCATAAATGGTCTGTTCTACCCAAACAGAGGTTTTTCAACTTCAACCCTATCACACTATCAGCAACCAAAACATGAGGTTCAAAATGATTTTCACATATATAACATAGATGTCCTTGTGAATGTCTTAGAAAATAATTTTTTTAGCTTCATTTTTAACATTTAGGGCCCTAATTTACTAGAGTATGGTTCTTGTATTCAATACTTATTTTATGACTGGACAACAATTGAATTAAAAAAATACAAATTCAATATTCGTAAATGGTGTGTTCTTTCCTGCGTGAAACCAAGAAGGTGCATGTAAATTCAATAATTCTCTCTTTAAGTCACTTCCATGCCCACCTTTAAGAAATGACAGCTCGACCTCCCTTCCCCATTCATAGTAATGAGAAGTTGGAATTTTGAGTTTGGCAGGCAATGAATGATTTTCTTTTTCTCATAGGTCCCACCATTGCACCCTACCTAAAAGACAAGTTGCTTCACAGGTAACAAGTACGAAGGGACAGTTGTCAAATAAAGATAGTTTCCAACTTTCTGAGAGAAAATGGCCATCTATTGCATCGAGGTTGAACATTAACATAAAATCACCATAATAGCCAACAATTGCATCATTAAATATAAAATGCGGCTGCCAAGTTTCAACATAAAAATTATGCGAATAGTAATATAATTGTTACGATGGAAAATACAGTAATATCATATAAATTTTGAGAGACATATTAGTCCACTTCTTTAATCTTAGGGCCAAGACCTCCACCACTAGGCGGTCCACCATCACGAGGAACGCCACCAAAGCCACCTCTAGGCATGTCACCACTTGTACCTTGATACATATTTGTAATTATTAGGTTGCAGATGCTCTCACGTTCCTTCATTTTATCATCAAATTCATCAGCCTCAGTCCGTTGGTTGTTATACAAACATTGGATTGCCTACTTGATTGCATCGTCAATCTTCTTCTTGTCAGAAAGATCCACCTTGGTAGCAATTTTATCATCCTTTATCATGTTCCTCATGTTATAAGCATAATTATCCAACGTGTTTTTGGACTCAACCTTCCTTTTATGCTCTTCATCCTCAAACTTTTACTTTTCATCCTCCTGAACCATCTTCTCAATCTCTTCCTTTCTCAACCTACACTTGTCATTGGTCATTGTAATCTTTTTCTTCTATCTAGTGGTCTTTTCCTCAGATGAAACATTCAACATACCATTGGCATTAATGTCAAAGGACACTGTGATTTGAGGAACACCTCTAGGAGCAGGTGGGATACCATAAAATTCAAACTTTCCCAACAAATTGTTGTCCCTTGTTCATGTTCTCTCACCTTCATACACTTGAATGAGAACATCGGGTTGGTTGTCCGAGTATGTAGAGAAGACCTTATCTTTCTTTGTAGGAATGGTTGTATTTCTAGGAAGCAAAACAATCATAACACTACTTGCTGTTTCCACACTAAGGGGGAGAGGAGTAACATCAAGAAGTAATAGGTCTTGAACCTTCTCATTTCCTTCTCCACTTAGAATAACAGCCTGCACTGAAACACCATAGGAAACAACCTCATCATGGTTAATTATCTTGCAAAGATCTTTCCCATTAAAGACACCTTGCAACAACAGTTGCACTTTTGGGATTCTAGAAGACCCACCAACCAAAAAAACATCATGGATAGAGATTTTATCCATCTTATCATCTCTCAACCATTTTTAAATGGACTCCATACAATTTCTTAACAGATCGATATTTAGTTCTTCATACCCTAGGAATTGTTGAATAAAATTTGATACCTTCATATAAAGAATCAATCTCTATGGTTATTTAAGCAATGGATGAAAGAGTCCTCTTGGCCCTTTCATAAGCAGTCCTCAATCTTCTTAAAGCCCTAGAACTACCACTAATATTCTTCTTGAAATTCCTTTTAAATTCTTATACAAAGTGGTTAATCATCCTATTATCAACATCTCCACCACCTAGATGCGTGTCACTAGTAGTAGACTTCACTTCAAAAATAACATCTTCAATAGTCAAAAGTGAAATATCAAATGTTCCACCACCCAAATCAAAGATCAATACATTTTTCTCACCCACACTACTAGCCTCCCTCTGAAAGTCATTGAAATATGTAGGAACAATGATGATGGCATTCTTTATTGTGATACCAAGGTAAGAATCTGCAATCTCCCTCATCTTCGTCATCGCCATGGATGAGATATCCTTTGTAGTGAATTGCTTCTCCTCTCCTTTGTAATTAACTATAATCATGATCTTGTCACCAGGCCCTAGAATTAACTTGAAAGGCCACAACTTGATGTCATTTTAAATGGTAGATTCGTTGAAACACCTTCCAATGAATCTCTTGGCATAAAAATGGTATTGGTAGGATTCATGGTGACTTTATTCTTTGTGGTGTCTCCAATGAGTCGCTCAGTATCAGTGAAACCCACATAGGAAGGAGTGGTCATGTTCCCTTGGTCATTAGAGATGATCTCCACTCTACCATGTTGACACACCCCAACACAGGAATACCTAGTGCTGAGATCTATACCGATTGCAGGGTCCTTTCCCTTGTAAGCCATTTCAAAACTCTACAAAATCTATTACCTCCAAATTTAAAGAATGATTAAATAACACAGATATGCAAAAAATACTTCAAAGGAATAGTAGCAAAATCGCTCCCCTTATACCTTCATAGCTATGTATCTCCTTACCCAATTTTAGAACTCCTAGAAGGGAACATGCTGGGAAAACACTTGCAACAGTGACAGACTTGGCCATAACCCTAGTGACTTGCATTTTTAGAAAGAGTTCCAAAGCCTATTCACTGTTACCATTCTAAGTATACCCAACTACCATCGTAGTCCATGACACAACATCTCTTTCTCCTTTATAAATATCATCAAAAGCACGTTGTGTTGTCTCTATATTTCCCAATTTGTCATACATATCTACAAGGGAACTTTCCACAAGGCCATTGGACTTAAACCCATTGTTGAGTATGTGACTATAGACCTGCTTTCTATGTTGTGAATCTGCCATGTTGACACAAGCCAGGAGAATACTAGAAATAGTGACTGAGGTGGGTTTCGTACTTTCCACTTTCATTTCACTGAAGAGCTCTTACACTTGGTGAAAGCATCCATTCTGAATAAACCCGAAAATCATGGAATTCCATGTGACCAAGTTGGGATTTGCAAAAGCCAAATGCATCTAATGAAATATTTCCAAAGCCTCATCACCATACTCATTATGTATATAACCTACAATCATGGTATTCCACAAGATTACATCTTTCCAAGACAATCCCACAAACATGTTATGTCCATCTACTACACTCCTGCATTTAGAATACATGTCAATCAAAGCATTCCCAATAAGAAGATTTGATTCAAACCCACTTATACTAATGTATCCGTGGATTACCTCACCAAGCTATAGAGACTCCAGATGGGATTAAGCATGCATGATGGGATTAAGCGTGCAGTTATTTCAAGACTCACACAACTTAGCAAACCAAAAAATATTAGTGTGAGAGCATATTACACACTTCAATGTTTCAAATCCTATGTTATTGTCGCTAACTTTTCCAATGATTCACATTATAAAAAATAAAATAGGAATTACAAAAAATATTCTCCCATAAGCCACAAGTAATGTCCATGGTTTGGATGTGATTTCACAACAAGCCAGATAACTGATGATTTTATGCAACCAACTCACAAAATAGGAGAAAAGATAGATGAACGCCTTTAAAATTAGCCTCCTTGAGGGGGCAACCTCCTTTACATTACACAAATGAACAATTCTTGGATGATACAAATGACTAAACCTCCTTTCTATATATAGGAAGTCTAAGGGGTCACAATATAATCAAAGCCGACATAACAATAATAACATAAGGGCACAACAATCACAATAGTGGGTTTCTATGGGGCACACTAATAACAATATGGGGACAATAGGGGCACAATAATGACAATAAGGGCTATAATGACAATAGTAATGGAGGAATCACTAGTATTATAGGGACCTAACATGCCCCTCTCCTTGAGAAAAGTGTTGTACTAAACACTTGAATAATTTTGGATGCTTCTATATAAAATTCTCATCCTCCCATGTGGAATATTTAGCGGATAAGTTCTTCCACTTGATGAGATACTCCGAAATTGATCGATTTCGTAGTTGTCGAGTTCTTGTTTCTGTGATTGCTTCAGGTTCCAATATTATTTTTCCTTCCTCTTCAAGTTCTAGCAATATTGATTAAACTGGGAGCTTGTCACCTATAACCTTCTTTAAACATGAAACATGGAAAACTAGGTGCACTCGGAATGCTACAGGAAGCTCGAATTTGTATGCCATAGTACCAATATTTTGCAACACCTTGTATAAACCATAATACTTTGGTGATAATTTATTATCCTTCTTATCTTGCTTGAGGGATATTTGTTTATATGGTTGTAGCCATAGGAATACCCAGTCACCTATATCAAAACTTCTTTGATTGCGATGTTGATTTGCCTTTTGTTTCATTCTATTCTGCGCCAACGTGAGGTTATTCTTTAAGAGTTGGAGAACTTATTGTTGATGCTCAATGTGATGTTCCACTACTTGAACCTTAGAATTTTCCTTTAAATATGATGTGATGGATGGTGGATGATATCCATAAAGTGCCATCAATGGGGTAATTTTTGGTGCAGTATGGAAGGAAGTGTTATACCACCATTCAGCCAGAGGCAACAATTTGATCCATTGGGTCTGTTTATCAGATATAAAGCAACTAAGATATCCTTCCAAACATTTGTTTACTATCTATATTTTCCCATCAGATTGAGGATGATAAGATGAGCTATGAGCTAACTAAGTATCAAGGCAAGAAAATAATTATGTCAAAAAAATTTCTAGTCAAAATGGGATCTCTGTCGCTTTCAATAATATTTGGATTTCCATGTAGCTTTTGAATTGTTTCCATAAATGAAATAGAAACTATACTGGCTTTAAATGGATGCAATAATGCATAAAAATGTGCATACTTGGTAAGTCTGTAAACTACCACCATGATGACACTCTTTCCTTCAGACTTGGGTAAACCTATGATAAAATCCATTGAAACCTCCTTCCAACGTTGGCTTTGAATGGATAAAGGTTGTAATAGACCTGGGGTCTTAATTGTTTCAACTTTATTTTGTTGGAAAACCAAACATAATGCCACAAAATTTTGAATATCCGATTTTAGGCCGTCCCAAAAAAATTCCTTCTTAACCCTATGGTAAGTTTTTAAAAATCTTGAGTGCCCTCGTAAGGGAGAAGTGTGTAATTCCATAAGAATATTTTGTTTGAGTTGGGAATTATTACATAGGTATAAGTGATATTTGTACCATAATGAGTCATTTTTCCAGCTAAATGTTTCAGATGTACTAGGATCTTCTTGTAACTTTTGAATGAGTGCCCACACTTCTTCGTCATTCTTCCATTCATCCCTTGCTTCATTTATCCAATCTGGTTGGATAATATAAATGGCCCACAAAAATGCTTCCACATCCTCATCCTTTCTTGAGAGTGCATTTGCCACAATATTTTGCTTCCCTTTTTTGTAGATGATTTCAAAGTCATAACCCAACATCTTTGTAACCCATTTTTACCGCTCTTCAGAGGATAATCTTTGTTCTGGAAAGTATTTAAGACTATCATGATCTATTTTTACCTTGAAGTGTCTTCCCATTAGGTAGGGTCGCCACTTCTACAGTGCATGTAGTATTGCCAACATTTCCTTCTCATAAATAGCTTTGTGTAAATACTTTCCTTTGATTGGACGAATTTTGAAAGCAATGGGTCTTTGATATTGCATTAAAATAACACCAATTCCATTTCCTTAACCATCACATTCCACTATAAAGGTTTTTGTGAAGTCTGTCATAGCTAAGACCGGTGCTTAGCACATTTCCTCTTTAAGATGTTCGAAGGCCTTTGTTGCTTCTAGAGTCCATAATGCATCTTTATTCAATAATGTTGTTAGTGGTGCTACTATTCTCCCATAATTCTTAACAAACTTGTGATAATACCCTATCAACTTGAGCAATCCTCAAAAATGCTTTATGGATGTGGGGGTTTTCCATTCCTTAATGGCTTTAATTTTGCTAGGGTCTACCTTAACACCTTCATGAGATAAAATATGACCCAGATATTCCACTTATTGTACTTCGAAGAAACATTTGGAGCTTTTTTCATATAATTGTTTCTCCTCCAATAGTTTTAGCAACGTGTCAACATGTTCAACATGATCCTTTCAAGACTTGCTGTAGATTAGTATATCATCAAAAAATACTAACACAAATTTTCTAAGGATGGGTTTGAAAATGGAATTCATTAAACCTTGAAATGTAGAAGGTGCATTGGTAAGGCCAAAAGGCATGACCAAAAATTCATAATGACCCTTATGAGTTCTAAATGTTGCTTTAGGAATGTCTTCAGTCTCCATTCTGATTTGATGATATCTTGAAGTAAATTGATCCAGGTAATTCATCCAATAATTCATCAATGACAGGAATGGGAAATTTATCTTTAATAGTGAGCTTGTTGATCTCCCTATAATCTGGACACATGCCCATGATCCATCCTTCTTGTGCACCAATACTACTGGAGCAGAGAAAGAACTTTGACTAGGTTGAATTATACCAACCTCTAGCATTTCTGCAACCATACGTTCAATTTCACTTTTTTTGGCATAGGGATATCTGTACAGCCTGATGTTCACAGAAACACTTCCTGGAATCAAATGAATAGCATGATCATGATCACGAATAGGTGGAGGCCTTTGGGAGTCTCAAATACATTGGAATTATTATCCATGAATTTTTGGAGATCTAGAGAAATAGATGATTTCGGTGTAGTAACCTCTAGTGAACATAATTGTGCAATTACGCCTCATTGTTCCTTCTTTAGAAGTTTTTTCATATTGTTAGAGCTCATTATCTTTCATGGTTTCCCTGTAATACCCCTTAATTCAACTTCCTTTCCTTATACACAAATTTCATGAAAAGTTCTTGAAAATTCAAAGCTACTGTACCCAAGGATTGTAGCCATTGGACTCCTAGTACAACATCAACACCACCCATTGGAATGGAAAGCATTGGGATATTCAATACATATTCTCCCATGGATAACTTGATATTATGGCACTTTTTGGAGTAATTTATGGTTCCTCCACTTGCACCCATCACTTGACACTCTAGTGTTGGATATAGGAAGCAATTCAATTCCTTGGCGATCTTACAATGAATAAAATTATGGGTACTTCCCGAATCAATCAAAACTATTACCTTTTTCTTCTTGATATGTCCTTTTGTCCTGATACTTTGAGGAGTGGTAATTCCAACCAATGATTTATAAGATATGGTCAAATTCATTTCTTCTTTCTCTAGGGTTTGTCCCTGGTGTATATCCTCTTCTTTTGACTTTTCTTGTTCATTTTCTTCCTCCTCTTCACAATCTATGTAGAATAATTTCTTTTTAGCACACTTATGACCTTTAGTGTATTTGCTATCACAAATGTAACAAAGCCCTTTTGCTCTTTTTTCTTCCAATTATTGTGGTGTCAACCTTGTAGTTTATGGAAGGATAGGGGAAACAACACTTCCATCTTTATAGTTTTGAGTGGTAGGCTTCCTGGTTGCCATAATTTTGCTTTCCATTTTTCCTACTAACCTGAATGAATTCTCTAATGAATCAGGTTCCCAAAGGTGAACCTCATGTTGGATGTTATCCTTTAAAGTCCCTATGAACACATCAATCCTATGCTCCTCTGGAATATCTTTTACCCTAATGTTCAATTTTTGGAAGTCCTCAATGTGCTCCATCATTGAACCCTTTTGTTTGAGATTTATCAATTGGCTAAAAAAGGTGTTGCTTTTTGTATCCTCATAATGTGCTATCATTTCTTCCAGAAAAATTGTCCAAGTGACAATTTTTTTACGAGATAAAAGTTACCGATACCATACAAACTAATTTGTTTCCAAATATAGAGTTGTAATATGTACCTTTTGTGTGTTTTCCACATTATGGATATCGAAAAATTGCTCCATCTATAGTATCCATGTTTCGGGATCCTTGCCATCAAACTTCCTCAAATCGATCTTTGGAACATGGTGGGTCTTCAATCCAGTGTTGGAGTTTATGAAATCATGATTAACATTTATTTTCTTCTCATCATGAGTTTCCTTTACTACCTTTTTTCCGTTCGTAACATTTCTTGGAGCAACTTTGTCAAATTTTCCTTCAAATCATCCATTTTGCCTTCCATCTTAGCTTCCAAACTATCCATATTAGCTTCCATGGCATTCATCTTAGCTTCCATGCCTTTCCTTAAACCATCCATTTTATCTTCCATGCTTTTCCTTAAACCATCCATCTTAGCTTCTGTTACTTTTTATGAGAGTTAATTTTGTTGCACTTGGTCTCATGGTTTTGATATATCATGTTGCATTTCTTCCTCTTCTTCATGAGTCATGCTAGAGCGTCCAAGTTGTTCACTAGGTGTTTCCATTTTCTTTCTTCGGGGCATAAATTAATGCTAATAATTCTTCACTATTCCCTTTCAATTCCTTCAAAGTAATTTTTCAAACCAATCTTATGCAAAATTAAAAAAAAGCTACCCACCATTTTTCACTTTGTAAGAGCTCGATATTGAATCTGTTGTATCTTTGTAATTGCAGATATCCAAGATCTGAAATTACATCCTGTAGTAGCTCTCTGAATCCTCTTTCTAAACCTACAAGTCTGAGCAAGATTGGATTCTCCAAGGAATATTTATGTCAAATCGTCCACGGTGACCTGATTATAGATTGGTTTAGTAGAGATAACTTGTACGAAGTGCCACGTGTCAATGTTTCGACCTTAGTATGTAAAACTTATATAAAAAAAGATATAGCCAGTCCCCTTTCTACATCTTCTTATCAAATTTCAATCTGATGCTCAGAACAAAAGTTATGACGATTTTGCCCAGGTTACCTGTTTGAGATATAATTCGGGATCCTACAAACACCCTAACTTCCGTTGATCATATCTCTGAAAGTATAGCAGGAAAAGTTTGGAAACTCGGACCAAAGGTTCAGAGCGATTTCGTACCAAATGGGTTTGTTTGTGGCATCTGAATCATCATAGAGAAAAAGTTATAGTGAAACTTCCATGATGACCTATTTGCAGCAGCAAAACCCTAGAATCCATAGCTCTGATACCAAATCTTATGCAACCAGCTCACAAAATAGAAGAAAAGATAGATGAATGCCTTCAAAATAACCCTCTTTGAGGTGGAAACCTCCTTTAAATTACACAAATGATCAATTCTTGGATGATAAAAATGACTAAACCTCCTTTCTATATATAGGAGTCTAAGGGGTCACAATATAATCAAAGCTGACATAACAGTAATAACATAAGGGTACAAAAATAACAATAGTGGGTTTATATGGGACACACTAATAACAATATGGGGACAATAGGGGCACAATAATAAAAATAAGGGCTAAAATGATAATAGTAACGGGGGAATCACTAGTATTATAGGGATCTAACAAATGATGAACTAGGTTTAGGATCTGGAAGGCATGGTACCCATGATAATGTAGTAGAATGAATCTTTCCACGATTTGAAAATAATTTTATACTGTAAGAAATGGTTTGCTCTAATGTGTCAATAAGGTCCATGGCAGTGTCTATGGTAATGAGATGTATGTAGATGAGGCTAGGGGAAAGCCATGGGTATATTTGACAACATAATTAATACCATGTTGCAATTATATGGTGTAGTCATTGGAGAAGATAGGATCTAAAACTATTATAACTTTTGAATAGATGACACAACCTCCTCTAGACCTATTTTCTAGGGTTGAATATGCCTCTTGCATTTTCAAGCTCAAAGAGTTGGCACAGCTAGTCATTTTGAATTTTACTAGCCATTTTTCTAGTTCCATGCCATTAGATTGCAATTCTGAATCTCATGGGTGAGGCGTGTTATCCACTAGTTTATATTGGGGTTTGCACAAAAAATCTAGAATATGAAAATGAAGGAAATACGGGTTCTACTTCATCTCTTTTCATAGTTGGCTGATCCCATGGAGTTAACAAGGTAGCTCTATTTATCAACAATGGAGAAAACTAGTGACAAATAATAGTGATTGTTTATTTTGAATCCTTTAAATATGAAAACATTGAAGACAATAGCTAGATTCAAATTTCAAAGAAGAAAATAACCATTGAAGGCATATCAAGTCTTCAATGTATGAAAGAATTTATCCTTTTGCAAAATTTTGTACAAGGCAAGAGGGATATTTCACCTGACTCCAAGGCACACATAATTAGTTAGAAGTATTCAAGACCTTTTGCATACAGATATCAGTGTCACTCAAGCAGTCCTCATTGAGATCTTTAGCCACAAATGATGCATAAATATAGCATGTTAGAGCCAACTTCCTATGGATGATTGAAGTTACAAAGTTTGTAGCACCAAGAGTAGATTTCGTAGCCTTTACATGTGTGTTATTTGGAGAAAAATTGACTTGAAGTGAATATTTGTTGATCGGTAGTCTATCATACTTTTTCCCAATAGACATAGACATGTTGTTGATGAACCTCATAAATGGGTAATTATATGGACCTTAATACACCTCCAAGATTACTAAAATCAACTCTTCTCATAATTCCTTACATGTTTTAATTATATTTTGCTTAATGAGATGAGTAAAACTAAGATGTTATGTCTTGTGGTCTAATGTGCATTGATTACAGGTTTTTGGTAGTAGACCATGGAAATTTTGGCTAATTAAGGTTTAAAAAACTCGAATGAGACAAGAAGGAGAGATTATAGGAGATGTATCTTCCTCATTAAATCCTCACTCATTCGAATATTCCTCAATCAAATCACACTAGTTCAGAGTTGCAAGCAGCTAAGCCATGGAAATAATGGGCAGCCGAGCTATTGGCAGTTAAGAACCCGTTCATCTTGAGTTTTGGAGCAAAGCATCCCTATATTTAAGGAAGTTATTTGAGACTTCAGCAGTATAAATAAGGAGGCCTAGAGCCTCAATGGTATTTAGATTTTTTATGTAATAACACTAAGCATTTTCGAGTAAAATGATTGTGGCAAAACATTGTTATGTAATTTTTAATATGATAATGAGAATGAGCATTTCCTTGATCCAGCATTGAGTTGATAGATAGGGATGAAGCTCTTAGTTTAGGGCCTAGCCCTAGTAGTAGAGGTTCCTCTTATTTTACTTGTATGATTAGGTTATTTGATAGATTAATTGTTGAATTGATTTTCGCATTATTTCATTACAAGTAGTGGTGAATTTGATTAGTTTGCTTCCATTTGTGCATAGCTTTAGCAGTAGATTCAAAGAGATAAAGGAATACAAAAAAGGATGATAGTAGGTGTATTTTGCCTCACTCCTTGCTTCAGGGACCATTGTTTGAGGAAAAACTCCTATTTAGCCCCAAAAAGATAGAATTTGATTTCTTATGGAATTTAGGGTTTTCTTCTAATTAGACCAGCATCTTTTCAGTTTTCAAGAATAGGTTTTAGTTGTTATTTCTGATATCTCTAGCTTTGACTTAGATCTCATGGTGTTTCACAATATTCTTCAAGTATTTCCATGAATGAACTAGGAAACTAAATAATGGAATTATGTTTTCCTATGTTGATTGGAAATCTTCCTTGTTTCACATGATCCATGGGTAAATACCAGTGATGTATGTATTGTAGGAGTTTCAATAGAGCATAAATATATCATGACAATAACCCCAACCTAACATCATTCATCCATGATCACCAACAACCACTAAGTACATCAACCAATTCATCATTCCCTAAGGACAACTTTCCAGGTTTGTTGAGGAAATCCAACCATCTCACAAATTTTGGTTTGAGCTCTAAGGAAGTCCTAGCCACTGCCTTGCCTTATTTCTTCCATAATTCACCTTCCCTAAGCCTTATACCACCTCCCAAACCCCTCCTTGTGCTTTTGGCAAGTCCTGTAGGAAAACAAGGGATCTTGTAGGAGCATTAGGACATCCTGTAGTTGGATTAGGACATCGTGTAGGACGACATGTAGTGGCTTGTTTTGTTGCCAATTTGAGGAAAACGCATCTAGAAAGTTAGGAGAAGACCCATAGTTTCCTCCTAAGACATCTGACCCTTCACAACCATCTCTAATCCACTTGCCATACCACCAAGAAGATTTAACATTCACAGTTTCGCGAAAAAGAACAAAAAGGAAAAAAAGAGTTATTGTGTTCATTTATATGCATAGTAGTAAAGTGTTTGATTATCTCAGATTGCATGCCTAGGATAGTTAGGATTACAAACATGTTAGCTTAGAATTCTTTTGAAGCAATATCTATTCACAAATAATTAGATGAGTGGTGTGTTTAAAGCATTTATTACAGTGTTTCATTACTGCAGTAGACAATGTTTCAATTCTTTCAATTAGGGTAAAATTCCCCTTTCTTCATTGGTAGTAAAACTTTTTATAAATCCATAGAAGGTTGGTTTGAGAAACCATAGTGGTCTATCGCCATCTCAACAATGACAAAGAGTGGAACCATTGCATTTTCATATCTATACAACATTGTCACCTCCGAGTTTGTACAAACCCCGGGTTGATAAAGTAAAGTTGTAAAGTTCGTAGCCCCAGGAATTGTAGCATTCTTGCTGCAATACTGGTGCTCATTACTTTTTGGCACCGTTGCCATGGAGGTGTCTATGTTGATGTGATTTATTCTTTCTTTCTTCCATTTCTTATCTCTTTTATTCCGCTATTAGCTTCATTTCTACAAAGTAATTGTAAGTGGGTTTGCTTTCCTTTCCATTCTGCAAGTAAGATTTCATTCAAGAGTTAGTTTCCATTCAGTTTGTTATTTCAATTCTGCAATTAGTCTTAAAGCTTGAAAAAAAAAAAAAAAAAAAAAAAAACTTCTTTCATGCCTTGTAGGAATAGGGATAACTTAGGAAAATTTGTGCCAAATACCCCCACCACTTCAAACAACTAACCTTCCCTCTTCTTCGGTGGTTGTGAATTGCAAGACCCCTTGGGCGAGCAACTAAAGATTTTTGAAGAGCCTACAGGGGGAGAAGAAGAAGGAGAACCCATTCCAACTCACCTAATGGCTGAAAATAGAAATGACAAAGGAGATAGAGAAAGAATTGAGGGTGATTTTCCCATCATAGAAACCAATGGGGATGCCAATATGAAAAACATAAGCCCCTCTGCTCTTCCTCACTTCTATGGCCTAACCTCAAAAGATCCATATACTTTCTTGTTTGCGTTTTATATCATATGTAGAACTTATGATTACACCACTGATGATCAGAAGTTGAAATTATTCCCATCCACTCTCAAGGATGCAACTCTATGCTAGTTCATGGGTCTATCTGGGGATATCATCAACACTTGGTCTCAGGTGTAGTAAGTCTTCAACAAAAAGTATCGGGACTACTGTAGGTCGAAAGACACTAAAGAGTAAATTTTTACAATGACCTTAGGGCATGATGAGTCCTTAGAAGATTATGAGGAAAGGTTCTAGCTTAGCTACAAAAGGGCCAGGTGCATACTTGATCCTGAGTCACTGAAGCTAGTCCTACTCAGGGGGGTTAGGGAAGATATTATGGATGCCCTAAACCTGCTAGCAGGACGGTAAATCTACTAGCTACCCTATGAACATATCAATACTGTCTTTAAGAACCATTCTAAGGCAGCTAGGAAAAGGGGTAGGGGTAGTCAACCAATGGCCATCTCATCCTCTTCCAACACGTCCATAAAAGTTGAAATTGGAAATCTGCTAGAAGATTTCAAGAGTGAAATGATACAAACCCTTGATCTACATATGGACACTATGCACATCAATAGAAAGAATGAGGAAGCATAGAGAGAATTAGCCATCTTCTACCCCAAATACACAAGGAGGCACCCTAGGAATGAATGGCCATTAAACCTTATAGAAATTTGCTCAGTCTATGAAGAAAACCACTCCACAGTCAAGTGACCATCTCTACCTGGACTAAAAGATATGTACTAGGGAACTAAAGGGGTGACTAAATAGCTCTACTACATAAATCAATGGAGGCATCATGGTCCTCCATCGTACCAGCAAGGCATGAAAGGCTCATCCTATGCATATTAAAACCCTAACCAAAACACATACATTCCCTCTTGGTGCCCCCTTTCTCATCCCTCCTAGTCTACACCTTCTCCTTGGTCTTTTGCACCTCAATACCATTCCTAGTCGACCAACCAGCCATTTTAGTCATATACTCCTCCAAAGCCTTAGTGGAATACACCACCCGAGGTGTGGAAGCCCCCATACAATAATGCTCCATCTTTATTGCTTTCACCTCCTACTCAACCACAAATTTTACACCCTGCTCGACCTAAACAGCCAGAGATGCCTACCCAGCCAAATCTGAACCCAAACAACAGACAAGCACAACATGTATATAGTGGAGAGATATCCTACCTTTCTTATGATATGGAAATTCAAGAAATTAACGTGAGGTATTTGAGATTACTCCTGGACATCCAACCTCCATCTCTACCAAGCTAGAGTAGGGAGGAAAGAGGACAATATACCTAGAGTGAATCCACCAACCTTTCCTGAAATATTAACTCACCCTGTCTAGTCTACCCTAGAAGAGAATGAACTTCTAAGTGAACTGAAAAATCTATGTGTCAAAATTCCACTTATCCAAGCCATTAAGGATGTACATATTTACAACAACCTAATTAAAGAGAAGTGTTTTAAACATCTAGGGAGGCAAAAAAGAGACACCCCTACCATTAATGTCATTGGACAACTGTCTGACTTAATGCTGGGGTAGGTAATTTAACCAAAGTATTTAGACCCTAGAAGCCTTGTAGTAGAAGTGTGCATCAATGGCACCATTATCCCACACACGTTGATTGATCTTGGGGCTACCATTAATGTAATGACCAAGGACACCATGCTCAAGCTAAATCTCCAGGGTTCATTAGAAAGACCACAATAGTCTTGTAGCTTGCAGACCATTCCACAGTGGCCCCTAAGAATATTGTTGAGGATGTGATGGTCTCTATTGACTCCTGGGAGTACCCTGCTAACTTCCTAGTTCTTCAGCCTAAGGCCAAGCTTGATCATTATCCTCTCATACTTGGGAGGCCTTGTTTAGACACTATCATTGCCTACATCAGCTACAAGGCTAGAAACATGACTATTAAAAATGGGCATCTATCTAATCAATTAATCTTGTACCCTCATGCTCAGCCATCTCTAGAACATGATTTACCTCTATGGCTGGAAGAGGATGAAGAAGATGAAGTTTACTCAGCCCAAATCTATACTCTAGAGACTACCATGGGAAGATGACAACCCGATGAAGATGATTTGATTGAAACATCCTCCAAAATCCAACTCCCAACACCTTGTCCTTAGAGGAAGTTGTAAAGAAAACCAAGAGAAACCATTAGATTGATCTATGCTTAGTTGATTCAAACACTACTCATGTCAAGACAATAGAATTCAGCCCTGAAATAACTTTGAAAATCAACCCCTCTCTTTCTATACAATAAGAAGAATATTTGTGTAAAATTCTAAGGGAACATTTGGATGCCTTTGCTTGGAGTTACAAAGAAATGAAGGGAGTGTACCCCTCGGTGTGTACTCACCACATTTATATCAAATAACGTTGCAAACCAGCCCAACAACCCCAAAGGAGAATTAATCTAGCTCTCAAAGATATAGTGAAAGAAGAATTACAAAAGATGCTGGATGCAGGATTCATTTACCCTATCTCAGACAATGAGTGGGTTTCTCCTTTGGTGTTGTTTCCAAAGAAGAAAGGGAAGTGGAGGATTTGTGTTGATTGCAAAGAGTTAAACAAAGCTACAACGAAGGACTGTTTCCCTCTACCTTTCATTGACCAAGTGCTAGATGGCCTTACTGTTGGCATTATGATATATGTGTTGTACTTGAAGACAATCCACTTGTAGTAGAACAACTCACTTGTATATGGTAACTAGATGAATCTACAAAAGAGATATTAGATGTGATAGAATGCATGACAGTAGTGTTTACAGATGTGATGAAATGCAGGGTAGCCTCAAGGAATCAGTTTAGAAGGCACCTCACTCAAATGAAAGATCACATTATAGCAGGTAAAAAACAAATAAATTATAGATTAGTCTTCACAGAATGAAGAAAGAGAAGTATACACAAGTTCACCATTGAAAAAGTTGTGTATATAGGCAGGTTCACTATATACAAGTCGTGTATACATACACATGGACTTTCAGAGAAGGAAAAGCGCGTATACCTTGGAAAACTAAATTTTTGGTCTGAAGTATTTGGTCCATGGTATTTTGATCCATGGTATTGGTCCAAGGTATCTGCTCCGAGGTATTGACCTTAGGTATTTGGTCCAAGGTATTGGTCCTAAGTGGTTTTGGTCCATGGTATTGAGAAAGGCCTAAAATTATAAAAGGAGGAGAAGATCATTAGGCCAAGGTGTGCAAGTATCGAATATCTTATGAAGTGTGATATTTAATATGAAGGTTATTGGATTATGATGATGTGCTTTATCTGAACCAAGGATGAACCTTAGCGTTTGATGAAGGATAAGATCTAATGATGTGTTAGGATCTTAAGGCTTGAAGTGAATTATCTTTATGTGGTTTGATCATGTATCTGAATAACTAGCGCATGTTGTAGTCTGTAAATATGATGATCTGGGTATGACTGAAGTCTGGAATAGTTGCAATGTTTAAATCATCATTTATAGATATGTACGCAAGTTCACTTTAGAAAAGAAGTGTATACACGATAGTTTTCCATATCAACGCAACGTATACATCATAAATTTGATTTGCAGATCCGTACGCTGGTTCACTTTGAGGAAAGCACGTATGCATGCACGTTCGACACATGGAAGTATTGTATACCTTATAAAATATGTTTTAGTTGCTTATGTTTGCTGTTGCAGTGTTTTAGGTTCTAGCTTGGGTTCTGGTTACTGTATTATGGTGACAGCATGATGGGTTGTCAAAGTGATTGATTAATTCGGTTGTGGTTGGTTCAAAAGGAGATTGGTTGATGTAGATATATTTGATGATTGAATGATTTTGTTGATGGATCTAGTCTGAAAATTTATGAAACATGGTCCCTTGAAGAAAAGAGAAGGTTGTAGCCTTCTGTAAGCCAGCACCTATGTACTAGTAAACATATCAGCTAGAACAAGAGCTAGGGGGTTGTAGATCCTTTCCAGTAGAAGCTAGAGAATGAGAGAAGGTTGTAACCTTCTGTAGGTAGAAGCCTCAGTACTGGTATAAGACTGCACTAGTACAAAAATTGTAAACTAAATTTTCTTATTATTAAAAGAAGACATAGATGACAGCAGTAGGTGCTTTTCACCCACATTGGGTTTCCAGCTTATATCTTGGTGTTCATGTGTGTTTCTTATGTGTGATGCTTTATTCTTCTTTTACTGCATTGTCTAATGAATTCCTCATATATTGATTAAATTTCAATACATGATAATTTGGGTAAATAAAAAGATCTATGTATATACGCTGGTTGCATTAAGTATAGTTGCATATACACACTAGTTCACTGAGCTGAAGTAGAGTATACAAATCAGTTTTGAAAATTTAATTATTGATTTGATAATACGAATTCACCCCCCCTCTCAGTATTATTTCCAACAATTGGTGTTAGAGCAGGTCCTTTAGAAGAAGCTTAATTGCTTGAAGGAATATCCATCATCATGAGTAATCAAGAAAGCATGGGATCCATTAGACCGCCAATCTTTGATGGAAGCAACTTTATTTATTGGAAGGTAAGAACCATAGCCTATCTTCAATCTCTTGGAACAGATGTCTGGGAAATCATGGAAGGAGGATATACATTTCTATCAGCAATTCCTACAGATACGACAGGTAAAACGCAATATGAAACCAATGCCAAGGTTGTCAATACATTATTGGGAAGTCTGTCAAAATCAGATTTTTTCAAAGTTGTGCAGTTGAAATCAGCCAAAGAAATATGGGACAAAATCGTTCTAAGCTACAAAGGAGACTCTTAGGTAAAACGTGCTAAACTGCAAACTCTCAGAATTCAATATGAAACTCTCAAGATGCACAATGATGAAAGTATAGATAGTTACTTCTTACGTATAAATGAGATTGTTAATTACATGAAGAATCTGGGTGAATATATAAAGGAAGTTACCTTAGTTGAAAAAGTTTTAAGATCCTTATCTACTAAATTTGAATCAAAAGTATCTTCCATAGAAGAAAAGTAGGATCTACAGACTATTACTATGACACAGCTTCACAGAATCTTAACTGCCTTTGAGATGAGAAAACAAGGTACATCAAATATGAGAGAAGCCACATTTAAAGCTTCAACAAAAGGAAAATAAGAACTCAATAAATCAGGACATATTTCAGAAGAAGAAGAGGAAGCAAACTTTGTCAAGAAGCTTCAACAGGGTTCCGGAAGATTCAGAGGTAAACTACCCTTCAATTGTTTTGCCTGTGGTAGAGTCGGTCATTATGCTGCCAATTTTCCTTATAAAGATAAATATGATAAAGGGAAGGAATCTACAAAATGGAATAGAAAACAAAGTGTAAGTAAAAAGAGCTACTATACTCATGAAGATAGCGATGGTTTATCAAATAGCGATGAAGATTAAAATAGTAATGACTATAGACTTCTTATGGCTTATGAAGATGATGATTTTTTGGATGCTCTAGATGAAGATGACCTTTATGAAGAAATATCTAAACTTGAAATCTGTTTAAAAGAAAAATATGATTATAGATACCTTGACATACCAACTTGTTGAAAGAGAAAAACACAATGAAAAACTAGAACGTGAAATTGTGGGTCTAAGAAAGGATCTTGAGAAAATAAAAACTCTCAATATTAGATTTGCAACATTCTCCTCTGATAAAGACAGGTCTTGGATATACTGAAGAATCATCTCAATCACAGAAGTCGTCAACCTCCACTAAAAGCTATCTTGATGCAGCAAAGAGCAGTGAACAGTTTGACAATTTCCAGCAAAGGCATAAAGCAGATCACCAGGTAAATCAAGCTCAATTTGCTTCAAGGATGAACAGAAGCCACAACCAAACTTAGGTAAATTGTACTCAATTTGCTTCAAAGATAAATATCAATAGAAACTACAATCACCAGGTCAGTATATTCGATAACCGCAGGAACTTCATTAATGGTCAATGTTTCTCATGTCATAATTTTGGACACAAAGCTACTCAATATGTTGCTTACAAAACCATCATGACTAGAGAAGCACAAAATCAAAGGAATGTGACAAGGATCAAGAAAATTTCCTATAATAACTTTTCTCTTCTTGAAAATGAAATAGAATGCTCAATTTGTAACAACTTTGGCCATGAAGAATCTAAATGCAGGAGTAAATTTCGGCAAATATCTCAAAAGGAGCAAATTCCATTAAATCCCAAAATATGGAGAAGGAAAGAATCGCAAACAAAAAGATGTGGTATAGCCTTGTATATAGAAGGACAAGAAAACTAGTGGTACATCGACAGTGGATGCTCAAAACACGTGACAGGTGACAAAGAAAAACTACACTCATATAATGCCCTAGAAAATGAAAATAGTGTCTCATTTGGAAATGACACTCCTGCTGTCATAAAAGGTAAAGGCTATGTTTTCTTGAAATAAAAAGTTAAAGATGGGAATTTTATGTATGTTGATGGCTTAAAACATAACCTGTTGAGTGTGAGTCAAATGTGTGATCAAGGAAATGAAGTAGTTTTTTGATCAAATGGATGTGTTGTTCGTGAGCTTGATACAGGAGAAACTGTGATCAAAAGCACAAGAACTTCAAACAACCTCTACATACTCAAGGGAGGACAACAACAATGCTATCTAAGAAAAAATTATGAAAATTGGGTATGGCACAGAAGATTGGGACATCTAAGCTTTTCTCAAATAAGAAAAGCATGCAGATTCTAGGTTGTTCGTGATCTTCCAGATATCAACATTCCTGAAAATACTATATGCAAATCATGTTAATTTGGTAAGAAAACTAGATATCACTTCATCGAAAAGGAAGGGTCAGCTAGTAAGCCTCTTCAACTCGTTCATACTGATTTATGTGGACCATCAAGGAAAAAGTCACCTCGTGGAGAAGAATACTTTATATTGTTCATTGATTATTTTTCCAGAATGTGTTGGATAGGTATTCTAAAGCATAAAGATGAAGCATTTGAAAAGTTCAAAGCCTTCAAAGCTTTGGTTGAAAATGAATCAGATCGCAAAATCAAATGCCTTAGATCTGGTCGAGGACGGGAATTTACCTCGGATGAATTATTTGAATTTTTTTAGCAACATGGAATATAAAGGAAGTTCTCCACCGCAAGGACTCCTGAACAAAATGGGGTGGTAGAAAGGATGAATAGAACTGTTCAACAAATGGCTCGTGCTATGCTAGATGAATCTGGAACTCCTGCAACCTTCTGGGGTGAAGCTGCATTCGTCGCTGTCGCCATTCTCAGCCAAGCAAATGTTCGGGAAAACAACACTCAAACTCATCATAAACTTTGGTATGGTAAGACTCCTATTGTAAAATACTTCAAAGTTTTTGGAAGCAAATGTTACATCAAAAGGAGTGATGAAAAACTTGGTAAGTTTGAACCCAAAGCAGATGAAGGTATTCTTCTTCGCTACTCTTCCCGTAGTAAAGGATATAAACGTTATAGTAAAAGACTTGGAAAAGTTATTGAAAGTATTGATGTTGTGGTTGATGAAGCATGCAAAAATCCAAAACAGATAAAAATTGAAGATTATGACAATGAAGAAGATGAGGATCATTTTCCCACATCAAATCACACTAATTCTAAAGAAGAAACCAATGAAGCACCAGAAGAAGAGACAACAATGGAAGAAAAGACTCCATCCAGGTATGTTCAGAAAAATCATCCGTAAACTCAAATTTTAGGGGATAAAGGGGCAAGTGTGCAGACAAGAATAACTATTGTCGAAGCCTCAATCTATCTAGCATAACTATCTTCTACTGAACCTCAAAATGAAAATGAAGCTTGTAGAGATGAATGTTGGGTCAAGGCCATGAACGAAGAACTTGCGAAAATTGAAAATAATAATACTTGGGAATTAGTTCCTAGACCTCATGATAAGAATATCGTAGGAACCAATTGGATATTCAAAAACAAGTTGAACGAAAATGGAGAAGTTATCAGAAACAAAGCTAGACTCGTTTCCAAAGGATATGCTCAACAAGAAGGTATAGATTTTGAAGAAACTTTTGCACCTATTGCTAGACTTGAAGCCATAAGAATGTTTCTTACTCTTTCTAGTTTTCAGAAATTCAAAGTATACCAAATGGATGTAAAATCTACCTTTCTTAATGGAGACATAGAAGAAGAAGTCTATATTGAACAACTAGAACAATTCATTCTTGGAAATGATGCAAAACTTGTATGCAAACTTAGCAAGGCTCTCTATGGTCTAAAACAAGCTCCAAGGGCATGGTATTACCGTCTTGACAAATATCTCCACCAACAGGGTTTTTCAAAAGGGTTAGCAGATAACAATCTATATACAAAAATGGACACTGATAAATTGCTAATAATTGTTGTGTATGTTGATGATATCAGTTTTGGTAGCAATGAAGAATCCATGAGTTAGAATTTTTCTTCAGTAGTGTAACAAGAATTTGAAATTTCATTGCTTGGTGAGCTTACCTATTTTCTTGGTCTACGAGTTCAACAAAATAAAGATGGTATTTGTCTCTCACAAACCAAATATCTCAAACAGATCTTGAAAAAGTTTAGCATGGAAGATTCTAAACCAATATGTACCCTAATGGTAACATGATGTAGTCTTAGCTCAAATGATGAATCAACAATAGTACATCAACCAACTTATAGATCCATGATTGGCAGTCTACTTTATCTAATAGGTACCCGATCAGACATCATGCATGCAGTGGGAATAGTTGGGAGATTCCAAATAAATCCAAAGGATTCACACAATTAGTCAGTCAAAAGGATTTTTAGATATTTGCAAGGAACACAGAACTTTGGTTTATGGTATCCTAGAGATACAGATCTTACACTTCATGCATATACAAATGCATATTGGGCAGGAAGTGTTCATGACAGAAAAAGCACTAGTGGTGGTACATTCTATATGGGTTCCAGGTTAGTTTCTTGGTTCAACAAGAAACAAAGCTCAATTGCATTATCTACAGCTAAAGCAGAATACGTGGTTGCTGCATCTTGTTGCACACAACTAATTTGGATGATGCAAAACTTGTAAGACATTCAAATCACATGTACTCCACCCATCTCCATTCAATGTAATAATAGAAGTGCCATCAGTATTTCAAAGAATCCAGTCATGCACTGCAAGACCAAGCACATACCCATCAAATATCATTTTCTACGTGAACAAGTGCTTGAACAAAAGGTCAAATTGGAGTATGTTCCCTCCAAAGAATAGGTTGCTTATATATTCACTAAACCAATACCCAGAGAGACATTTGAATATCTTAGGCAAAAGTCAGGAGTAGTTGTTGCATCATCCTGTCATTAAAACCTATTTTCTTCAGAGAAAAGTGGTTATACGCAAGTTTCATAAAGCGTTGTCACATACATAGATGGGTTTCTGTGGGCACAGTCACGTATATGTTGGTTTTTTTATCACTCAGGTTGTCCCTAGGCTCCTAATAGGGATACGGCCAAGGTAACCACAAACCAATCTTCTCATTGTAGGTTCTAGCCCACCTGCAATCAGAGAGGCCTCTCTCCTTTTGATTCAACCTTAGTTGATGATTTTAGGCTAGCTTTCTGACTTCAAGGGAGTGTTGATTGTGGTTGGAAGGAAGGTAGGATTCTTGAACAAAGAGGCACGGTAAGGTGTGATAAGTTTCGAACGATTGGGCATGGAGTCACAGATTGAGGCATGCGAGCGCTTTCTTGGTCACAAGGGGATACGGAGCAAGATAGCCACATAGGATACAATTCTCGGTCTGCTGAAAGTATGGAGTGAACATCAGGGATGAAAGGCAAAGGAGAATCATTTCATCATGCTGACAAAGAGGAGAAGTGGATGAGTGAGATCCTGGAGCAGTTAAGAATTCCTAAGACATGCACTCATATGTGAAAGAAACAACGTAAACCAGATCATTTAAGAATACAGGCTCATAACTGTTTCTGAAGAAAACATTGAAAAACGCAGAAATTGAACTTAAGGTGTATTGGAACAAATCTTAAGCTATTCTTTTTTCCTGCAATTTGGAAAGGCGGAAAGGTGGTAAAAAACATAAAATAAACAGAGGAGAGGAACACTTATTGGATCATGTAGAAGCACAGGAATTCCGTGATCATTCCTTGGCCAAGAGAAAACATCAAGTTGTTTCGGAATCCATGCTTTCAACAATCTTTGATTATGGAAATTATGACAGTTACAGTGCGATTCTTTGCTCAGAGAAAATGCTGGACAAAAGACTGACCAACAACTACTACCAACCAACCAACCCCTCACAATATTGCTTAGGGTGGTATTTATAAACAAAATATCAGAAAAACATCATTACAAGTGACCTTGACAGGTCTGTTTAGAACTCTTCAAAAATCTAAATGCTGCTGGAATTAAATGCAAGTAAATCTTTTTGGCTGCGCTGGGGACAGCTGGATCGGAACAGGTGACGAGGTGGCCCTTGGGGACCAGATGCGGTGCTGCTGGAGTGATTGTGCTTCGGGGCTGCAGTTCGGCTTTGGTCTGAATTAAATGTGCAATAATTATTATTTGAGAGCTTCAAGTAGTTTCACCCTCTTTCTATGAATCTGCTGGAAGATATTAAATTTTCTCTTGCTTCGGGCCGCTGCTCAAAATATTCACTGATACACTTTGCCGCTACATTGACGGCTTCCGTCGTCGACTGATACTCTTTGACACGCTTGATGCCTGCTGATTTGATCTGATACACTTTAAACTCTGTGATTGAACTGCTACTATCTTTAAATCGGATCCTTTTGGCACGATCGGGCGATTTTCGGGCTTTTTCGGCGCGCAATGGGCTCAGAAGTCAGAAGATTCCCTTAAGATTCCTTGAAATGGCCTATTTCCCATAGTGATGTGCGATTAGCACTTCGCGCTAATCGCGCATCGGAAACTGCCTCGGTTTCTTGATCTGGAGCTTCGAAGTGCGATTTTCCTTTCTGCGCGAAGCTTTTTCAGCTTTCTGGCTACTAACGTAAGCATGGCGTCGGCTGTACGGCAGATGACGTCAGTTGTGGATCCCTGGTACAGAGCGACGTGGTGAGATATTGGATTTACTATGGTGAAGAGACTCCCGTGCGATATCGCGATATCGCGTCGGCGGGGAACGGGGGGGAATCAGTTTGGAGACTTGGCGCTTGCGACTGCCGATCGGCAATATCGCAATATCGCATCGATGGAGACGAAGAGGCGAATGGATTGGACACTCGGCGTTTGTGATCGCCGATCACCGATATCGCAATATTGCATCGGCCGGAAACGGATGGGTGATGATTTGCATGAAGATGAGAGTGCGAGGGTGCGATGCGAAAACGGCTTTGAGGAGGAAAGAGTAAGTAAGTGGGTGTGAAGGGAATTTGAGGTTTCGGAAGGGGTCCGATTACCTCGGAGGGATTTTATACTTTGGAAGGAGTCCATCGTATCTAGGAGGTGGTTTTGGATGTCAGGGGTTCTTGCTGAGTTTCAGATAAACTGAGCAATTCCCGGGAGTTCTTATGGTTATTTTTCAACCAGGGGGAGGGATATTACGTAGGGGAATTTTGCTTAATATTAACGAGGGGATGGGAAGAATAGGGAGCTAAATAATAATGTTAGTGGTTAATATGGAGATGGTAAGAAAGCACTAATTTCGGGAGAGCTTAGGCTGTCACAAGGGGGTAGGACCATACTTTGGGAGAAAATATGGAACAACTTTGAGTAAAGCAGATCTTTACTCAAGCCAGTGTTATGAAGATGATGGAACTTAAGAGGTGTCAAGCAGATCTTGACCTCTTTTGGGGAAGTTATTTAAAGATTGGGGAAAACACAGAAGGGGAGTCAGTTATACCTCTTTTGAGCTTTTTTTCTTACAAATCCTTGTTGATTATGTTTTGCATGATATGATACCTGAAAACTTGGAACTGGTCAGCAATTCAACAACCCTCAGAACTACCTACCCAGCCTACTTGCCTAGCATTTTTTCTTCTTTTGTTTGGGGGTGCACTTAGACTTGCAAACCCGTCATTCATTTTTCTTTTGATGCTTTCCTATCTACATACTACCCTTATTTCTTCCAGAGCCCAGATTAAGCTGTTGGGCTCCTCTACTTCGCTACCTATCGAAGAATCTGCCAAGGTTAAACTGTTTGGACAGATTTACAATCTCTATATTCTAAAATAGGAAATTTAAACCTAGGGAGACCAATATTAAATTGTTTGGACCTCCCTTTAACTAAAAATAGCGATACCGAGATAACTTTACAAAATTTGAAGGCAATTGGATGAACTTGAAGTAGCCTTCTTCATTTGGAGACTGTTTGAGCAAATATGGAGCATTGCAGCAAGCAAAGTACGAAATATTTGGCCTGTAAAATTCCAATCATGAAAAATGAATACCTGCTGCAGCAGGAAGCTAACAGTGGCTCCACTTGGGGATGGCTTCTCCTTGTGAGAAGTCAAGAACAGCAGGCTAGAACGCCTTGGTTTTTAGTTTCTTGCTGTCTTCTGCAAAACTTATTTTCTCCGCCCTCTTTATTCCTTCTACCTACCTACCCTAACCAACAGTTACTTTTCCGTTAGGTAAAATCAAACAACCAGTGCAGCCATTTAAGCAACTGTGAAACGAGATAAACTTGCTGACTGATAGTTTCTGAACGTAAAAGCATCATTCGGGCATATGCTTTTATAACCAAAATTGTGGCCTTTATCACTTGCTGCTGAAGCATACGGTCTTCACTAAGAAAACATGTTAACAAAATTATGTTAAGCCGAAGTTCCATGTAGTCTATGATTAGATCGATGAACTTACCGTGTGAGAGAATTTCTTCTGCTTCTTCTTGGTCAGATGGAGCGGCTGCGTCCTCGGTCGTAAGCCTGGCAGTCGACCGTTCTGTTTTTGTCTTGTCAATAGATTCATGCAGAGTTTGTGAATCAGCAGGTAGCGACATCCCCTCCTGAGTTGGGGACGGGAGAGTTCGGCATGATTCAGGATCTTTTGGGTCAGACAAAGTAGTTGCATCTTCGGTGATGAGCCTAGCAGTTGATCCTTCTGTCTTTCCCTTGGAACCCAAAACACAAAGAATCTGCAGGTCCTCAGGTAACAGTGTTTCCTCCTGAATAGGGGAATGGAGGCTTTGGCATGATTCCGGGTTCTTTGGGTCGGAAGGAGCAGCTGCATCTTTGGTAATGAGCCTAGCAGATGATCCTTCTGTCTTTCCCTTGGAACCCAGATCATACTCAAACTGTAATTGAGGAGACAACACTATTTCCTTGTGAACTGGAGGAGGAAAATTTTGGTAAAACTCTTGAGGGTTGCGGAAATCATAAGACTGTCTTTGAGCTCCAAAGAGTTCAATTTCACTCTCATATTTTTCCACAACGAACTCAAGGAAAAGTTATTCCGGCCGCCTGGTATTTTTGACAATACCGCTCTAAAAAATTCTTCATTAAGCTCAAACTCTGATAAACTTTCTCTGCATTTATCTAAAGCTTCCTCTAAAGGAAGTTCTTCCCAGGATTCAGTCATTCTCTCTTATTGTTAATACATGGGGCACTTGGCTGTAACATTTGGTTCGTTCGTCAATGGAGCCTTTGATTGAAATTGAAGGAGTCGCCAGGTGGATGCCTAGACTCTGAAGTGCCTGATCTCTGTCCACCATCAAAGATCAGAACTAAGCATGACAAGCTTTGAAAAATAGGAGCACTTCCTCCAGTGGGGTTTAAAGATGAACAGAGTGCTTGAATCCCCAATAGATACAGGTCGACCGAGGCTTTTACAAGTCGGTTTCTTCCTCTGTAGAGATGTAGAGTGGTTGCATTGATTTATCTGAGGAGGTCCCCAGCAGAGTCACCATTATGTTATCACTCAGGTTGTCCCTAGGCTCCTAATAGGGATACGGCCGAGGTAACCACAAACCAATCTTCTGATTGCAGGTTCTAGCCCACCTGCAATCGGAGAGGGCTCTCTCCTTTTCATTCAACCTTAGTTGATGATTTTAGGCTAGATTTCTAACTTCAAGGGAGTGTTGATTGTGGTTGGAAGGAAGGTAGGATTCTCGAACAAAGAGGGATGGTAAGGTGTGATAAGTTTCGAACCATTGGGCATGGAGTCACAGACTGAGGCATGCAAGTGTTTTCTTGGTCACAAGGGGATACGGAGCGGGATAGCCACACAGGATACAATTCTTGGTCTGCTGAAAGTACGGAGTGAACATCAGGGATGAAAGGCAAAGGAGAATCATTTCATCATGGTGACAAAGGGGAGAAGTGGATGAGTGGGATCCCGGAGCAGTTAAGAATTCCTAAGACATGCACTCATATGTGAAAGAAACAACGTAAACTAGATCATTTAAGAATACAAGCTCATAACTGTTTCTGAAGAAAACACTGAAAAACGCAGAAATTGAACTTAAGGTGTATTGGAACAAATATTAAGCTATTCTTTTTTCCTACAATTTAGAAAGGTGGAAAGGTGGTAAAAAACATAAAATAAACAGAGGAGAGGAACACTTATTGGATCATGTAGAAGCACAGGAATTCCGTGATCATTCCTTGGCCAAGATAAAACATCAAGTTGTTTTGGAATCCATGCTTTCAGCAATCTTTGATTATGGAAATTATGACAGTTACAGTGCAAGTCTTTGCTCAGAGAAAATGCTAGACAAAAGACTGACCAACAACTACTACCAACCAACCAACCCCTCACAACATTGCTTAGGGTGGTATTTATAAACAAAATAT
>APFE031608321.1:103107-126948 GCA_000404065.3 Pinus taeda
CCTTCTTCATTTGGAGACTGTTTGAGCAAATATGGAGCATTGCAGCAAGCAAAGTATGACATATTTGGCCTGTGAAATTCCAATCATGAAAAATGAATACCTGCTGCAGCAGGAAGCTAACAGGTTTAAAGAAAAGAAGTAGGACAGACTCAGAAAAAATGGTTCTACTATGGCTTTTTCAATTATCTACTCTATTTAATGATGGTTTCAATCTACTGATATCATGTGGAAATATATTGGTCCTCATAAAGTTGTTGATAAGTTGATGTATATATGATTGATGATGATGCTTTGATATCTTTTACTAACATATGCAATGATCAGATCTAACAGTGAACAGGTGGAATAGGTTCAGGGGGAGAACATGGTTGATGATATTTTGGGAACTAAGGATGGACATATGCAGGCTGATGTTCTGGATGTTGTTGACGGATGTTGCTGATGGTGCAGATCATATGATAGTTGCTTATGACTATCATGGTCTTGTTTAAGATATTTGGTCTCTATTATATATGTCATGTATATATTTTAATGTAATGGTGATGAAAATACCTAATTTGTAACCCGACTATGCATGGGATGGATGATGTAATGTTTCTTGTTTTTGACATGTATAAACAATTGATATATCCCCACTTGGTTGGGTGGATGAATCAAATTTGATATATCCCTACTTGGTTGGGAGATGGATGTATGTATGAGTCATTGGTAATAGGAAGGTCATTTGTGATGTATGTATAGAGTCATGTTCTTCTAATAAGAGCATACTTTGCTTATGCTCAGGGGGAGCATGGACTCGAACATGCGAGCTTAATCAGCACACTTCAGCATATCAGAGAGTTCAACATGCACTCAAGGGGAGCATGACCCTTTACCCTTGATGTCAAAGGGGGAGAGTGAATTGGTGTGATTGTTGCCATTAAGTCTAAAGGGGGAGATTGTTGGCAGTATGATGCATGTGTTGTAATTGATGGAAAACCACTTGTAGCAAAACAACTCACTTGTATATGGTAACTAGATGAATCTACAGAAGAGATATCAGATGTGATAGAATGCATGACAATAGTGTTTATAGATGTGATGAAATGCAGGGCAGCTTCAAGGAATCGGTTCAGAAGGAAACTCACTTAAATGAAAGATCACAGTGTAGCAGGTAAACAACAAAGAAATTATAGATCACTCTTCACAGAATGAAGAGAGAGAGGTATACGCAGGTTCACCACTGACCAAGCTGTGTATACATTCAGGTTCACTGTATACAAGTCACGTATATGTACACATGCACTTTCACAGAAGGAAAAGCACGTATACCTTAGAAAACTAAATTTTTGGTCCAAAGTATTTGGTCCATGGTATTGGTCCAAGGTATCTGGTTCTAGGGATTCACCCTAGCTATTTGGTCCGGGGTGTGCAAGTATCGAATATCTTATGAAGTGTGAGATTTAATATGCAGGTTATTTGATTATGATGCTATGCTTGATCTGAACCAAGGATGAACCTTAGCGTTGATGAAGGATAAGGTCTAATTATGTGTTAGGATCTTAAGGCTTGAAGTGAATTTCTTTATGTTTTTTTATCATGTATCTAAATAACTGGCGCATGTTATAGTTTGTAAATATGATGATCTGGGTATGACTAAAGTCTGAAATAGTTGTAATGTTTAAATAATCATTTACAAATATGTATGTAGGCTCACTTTAGAAAAGAAGCGTATGCACGCTGGTTCTACATATCAAAGCAACGTAAACATCATAAATTTGATTTGTAGATCTGTACCCTGGTTCGCTTTGAGGAAAGAACATATGCACGCAGGTTCGACACATGGAAGTAGCGTATACCTTATAAAATATGTTTTAGTTGTTTTTGTTTGCTGTTGTAATGTTCCGGGTTCTATCTTGGGTTCTGGTTATTGTATTATGGTGACAGCATGATGGGTTGTCAAAGTGATTGATTAATTCGGTTGTGGTTGGTTCAAATGGAGATTGGTTGATGCAGATATATTTGATGATTGAATGATGTTGTTGATGGATCCAGTCTGAAAATTTATGAAACGTGGTCCCTTAAAAAAAGAGAAGGTTGTAGCCTTCTGTAGGTCGGTACCTATGTACTAGTAAACATACCAGCTAGTACAAGAGCTAGGGGGTTGTACCTCCTTTCCAGTAGAAGCTAGAGAACGAGAGAAGGTTGTAGCCTTCTGTAGGTAGAAGCCTCGGTACTGGTATAAGACTGCAATAGTACAAAAATTGTAAATTGAATTTTCTTATTATTAAAAGAAGACAGAGACGACAACAGTAGGTGTTTTTCACCCACATTGGGTTTCCACCTTATAACTTGGTGTTCATGTGTGTTTCATATGTGTGATTCTTTATTATGCTTTGACTACACTGTCTAATGATTTCTTGATATACTAATTAAAGTTCAATACATGATAATTTGGGTAAATCAAAAGATCTCTGTATATACTTTGGTTGCATTAAATATAGTTGCGTATACAAGCTAGTTCACTGAGCTAAAGTAGCATATACAAATCAGTTTTGAAAATTTAATTATTGATCTAATAATACTGATTCACCCCCCTCTCAGTATTATTTCCAACACTTGCAGGGAAAAAGTTCTTCTCCGTCTTAGATGGGTCTAGTAGATACAATCAAATCTAGATTAGTCTAGAGGACCAGGAGAAAACTACCCTCACCTATCCTTAGGGTAAATTTTCTTATAGGGTCCTTCCTTTTGTCCTATGCAATTCCCCTGCCATTTTACAAAGGGTAGTCCTAAGTATCTTTTACGAGCTAGTCCATGATGCAGTGGAAATTTATATGGATGACTTTGCACCCTATTAGTGTGATTTCCAGGAGGCTCTCTCCAACTTGGGTAAGGTGCTGAACAAATGCATTGAAATGAACATATCCCTTAGTCCCGAAAAATGTGAGTTCTTGATGATTGCAGGGACTGTTCTAGGTCACTTAATATCCTAGAAAGGACTGTAGGTAGACCCAAAAAAGTTAGCCATCATCCAAAGGGTCCCAACTTCGTAAAAACAAAGAGATGTCAAAAGTTTTCTAGGTTTAGCTGAATATTATAGGAGATTTATAAAATATTTCAGCAAGTTAGCTTCTCCCTTATTTGGGTTATTGGCCAAGGACTCTAAATTTGTATGGTCAAAATGTTGTCAAGAAGCCTTGCACACCATAAAGGACAAGTTTACTACTGCACCTATTCTCTAAGGCCCAAATTGTGGCTCTTCCTTCCCATATATATGTAGATGCTTCTCACAAAGCCATAGGAGTAGCTCCAGGCCAGCTATATGACAAGCTACTTTATGCAATTTACTTCATCAATAAGAATCTGTCAAAAGTCATGTTGAACTACACAATGACTAAAAAAAGCTCCTAGTTTTTGTCCATTCATTGAATAAATTTAGGCATTACATTACTGGTTAGAAGACATTTGTACATACTGACCATGCTGCAATTATATACTTGATGAATAAACCTAATGTAAATACCAGTATTATTAGATGGTTACTTTTATTTCAACAGATTGATTTAACTGTTATTGATAAGCCTGGCAAGTAGAATGTTGTTGTAGATCTTTTATCCAGATTGAATTTTCCTGCAGGGATGAAAGAATGGTTGATGATCAATTAATAGATGAACACTTATTTGCCATTTCAGTTCTCTATCCATGGTTTGTCGACATAGCAAATTACTTGGTTTTTGCACAGTTTCCACCAAATTTGTCCTCGAAGGAAAAGAGCAAGATTGTTAGGAAGAGCACCCCATTCACTTGGATTCGGGGAAACCCCTTCAAACTAGGCCCAGATTAATTTTTGGGAAGATGTGTTAGGGAGGATGAAGACTTTGACTTCCTTTTGACCTGTCATGATAGTCCTTGTGGAGGTCACTTTCTAGCCAAAAGAATAACATTCAAAGTACTACAAGTTGGTTATTACTGGCCCACTCTTCACCAAGATGTGAGTAGGTATACTAATCAGTGTGATCGGTGTCAAATGATGGGTAAACTTGCCCTAAGGGATGAAATGCCTCTGTAACCTCAAGTGACTTTAGAGCCATTTGAAAAGTTGGGCATGGATTCATTGGACCCATTGACCCTCCATCCAAGCAAAAGTAGTACATCATTGTGTGCACTGACTATTTAACCAAATGGGCTGAAGCTAAGGCCATCAAAGTAGAAAAACAAGAAAAAGTGGTTGAATTCTTAAGGGAAAATGTATTTTATAAGTTTGGGTACCCTAGAGAATTGGTCACTGATCAAGGCAGTCAATTTACATCTCACATGATTGTAAATTAGTTAATCTAGCACAAGATCAATCGCAAAACATCCACTCCTTACCACCCACAAGCTAATGGGCAAGTGGATGTATCTAATAGAGCATTGGAAGGAATTTTTGATGAAGGAGATTAGCAGTAGCAGAAATGATTGGGCAGATACATTAGTTGAGGCCACTTTGGCCTACAATACCCCTTGGAATACCACCACTAGATTCACTCCTTATGAGATGGTCTATGGGAAGAAAACACTTTTGTCCATTGAATTTGAATACAACACCTTAAGAATGGTAGAACAATTAGCTCTAGATCTCACCACGGTACAACAAGAAAGATTGTTTCAGCTGAATGGGTTAGATGAATTTAGGATGCAGGCACTCCTGCACACACAGGTGACCAAATTTCAAAGGAAACTTTGTCATGAGAAGAATATAAAGGACAAGCAGTTTCAAGAAGGTGATTGGGCTTTGTTGTATGACTCCAGGTACAAGGATTTTAAAGGAAAGTTAAGGAATAGATGGTTAGGGCCCTATGTCATAGAAAAATGTCATGATAATGGTTCAATACAGATAAGAACCATTGATGCAGAGGCTAGAGGCTATCCCTTTACTTGTCAATGGGTACAGATTAAAGGTCTACAAGAAGCCCTTATCGAAGCAAGAATTCATCAATGGCATTAGCAAGACGGTGATGGTGGTGGAGAAAGTCTCACCTTCCACCCCATCATGTCCTTGGAAAAAAAAAAGAGAAAAAAAAAGAAGAAAAAAATAAAGAGACTCAGGTGAAAACCTCCATGGGGCACCTGAGTCCCACTGTTGGGTTGAAAATCTTTTGAGGTGGCCCAATCGTGTTCAAAAATTTAAAAAAATATATAAATATCTCTAGGTGAAAACCTCTTTTGAGGCACCTAGGGTAGGAAACTAGCATGAAAACCTCCTTGGAGGTAGAATAGTTGTTTTCTAAAAAAGAAAACAAAAAATTAAAAAAGATAAAATAGGTAATTTTTTTTGGAAATGTTGTTTGCAGGTTAGAAAAAGGAGAATAAGGTCATCTTGACAGGAACATAAGGACCTAAAAAATCCATATTTCAAACCCTCCATCTCATATTATTCATTATTTCATCCATTCTTCCATTTATGAACTCCTCCAACTCAGTTTACACATGCTCTATGTTTTCTATAGGATTCCCTATAAACCTACAAGAGTTTCCTGCAGGAATTACAGTGGCCTTCAAATCCCAAGAAAAGTGATCTTATAGCAAGGGATGACAAGCCTATGTCTAAAATAATATAATAAATATAATAATAATAATAAAAACAAAACAAACAAAACAAAATTTCACTCCATTACATTCATCTCCATGCCTTCCTTCACCAATATTACCCTTGCATCCATCCAATAGTCAATTAAACTACTATATATATATAATGTGTGTGTGTTGTGTGTGTGTGTGTGATATATATATTGATATATTATATTATATATTATATTAATATATATATATATTAATATTATATTATATATATATATTATATATATATATATACAACTTTCAAAAAAGAAAAAAACAAATAGAAGAGGGAGAGAAGGAGGATAGAGGGACAATACCTGAAGATCAAAACTCTCACCTACCATTCACTACAACCCTTGTTTACTCATGTCAACAACCCTCATGCTCCAGAAGTGAGAAAAAGTAGGAAATTTTATGGGAGAGGCAACTACATGACATCTTGTATGTTTCATGTAGGAAATCCTATAGCAGCCTATCCCACAAGGGAAACTTCCTAGGGTTGCATCCATCTTTAGCACAAAGATTCCAAGGTTGAGGAATCTCCTCCAGAGCGAGCATCAACAACAAGATCATCACATCACTCTCCAGCACCTACACATCAAAAGAGGCCAATAGAAAGAATGATATGAAACAAATACATAGCACAGGAAATCATTCTCTAACATGCATCGTCATCAAAGCATCTTACCCATAGGTATGTCATCTTACTCATGCTCTCTCGTTAGTATGATATGATCAAAACTATAGGATTATGTAAGAGTTGGTTTTATAAGCAACGGTGGCTAGTCAACTTGGCCACCTTTGGCCAAACGATGACGAGAAAATAGATAGACCACTCCACGCGTGGTAGCAGTTAAATCAGAAGACAAAGGAGATAAGGAAAAAAATGGTTAAGTTACGGGTGAATGAAGTGGGAGATGATTATGAGGTAAGGTGGAATGATGGACTGATAGTGGGACCAACAGTCCAAAAGGAGGTGCTCGTACTTAGACAACTAGCACACCATCGCACATGATCATCCATATAAGGAAATAAAAAACTGAGTCCCATTAAAAGAGAACATTACCAATCTTGAGAATCCATCGAAAAGAGGTTGCTCTCAGCCTTCTTGAAGCAACACCTATAGGAGAAAATTAACATTTTGTAGCAGAGGATACCTACAAGATCCTACATGATCATACGGGATATAGAGTAGTCAATCTACAAGATTATCAGGGTACTAAAGGGAGGAGAAATGAAAGGTTGTCCTAAACAGAATGTAGCAAGTAAGGTAGGAGCTATACCTTCCATATTTTCCAGTTAAAAAGAAGAAAAATCCTCATTTTATTAAGGAAATTGTAGTCTAGGAGAATTGTATTACAAAGTTAACACTCCATCCTCTCTCACCCACCAAAATTCTTAAATTATATCCATCTAATCCTCCACAATTATCATGGAATGATGATAGGAGGTTTTGACAAGAGAGAACCCACAAACATAGTAAGGATCCACCAGCATCCTCCTGTAGTAGAAATTTTCACAAAGCCCCAATAGATGGGGTTCTTTGAGAGGATGAGAGGATACCATGATTAGGTGGCCAAAGACTTTGCTCTCTCACTCATACCCCTCACTAGGACCCATGCCACTACTGTGGTGAAAGGCCTATAGAAATCACCCCTAAAGTTATAAGTAAAATCACCACACTCCCTTTAAGGTTACCTTGGAGAAAGGAAGATAAGGGTAAGATCACCCTTGTAAAGAAGAAATTATTTTTGGAAGGGGAGGAGCCAATGGAAGAAAAAAATGGGGTCAAAAGAGGAAGCATTCCATACCCTTGGAATGGAGTTAGTTACCACCTCATTAAATACATATCATGTGAAGGAAGATATAGTGTGGTGTATGGATATCACTTCAGACTCCTCCGAGAACTAAGATTTGGAGTAGACACACCTCAATAAAACAGATTAAGTATACCCTACTTTCTTCTTCAATCAAAGATAGGCATGAGCATCAAAGTGCAGGAGGGAAAAAATCAACCACTAGCCCATCATGGGTTGATCAAACTCATCCTAGAAGATGCTCTACAAAACCTAACACTCCCTATTACATGCAAAACCTTTAGAGACATGCAGGTAGGAGGGGAAATTCAAGCTCTTGAATATGACAAAAGCCCCACTGCTAGTGAGAGGGAACAAGAAACATAAGAAGAAAATGAAGAGGAAACAAAAGAATAAAATGAAGAGGAAACAAAAGAGGGAAAAGAGGAAGAAAAGGAGGAGGAGAATGAAGAAGAGATAGAAGAAGAAACACAAGAAGAGACAAATGAGGAGAGTGAGGAACTAGAGGAAGAAGAGAAAAAAAAAATACAGGAATGAGAAGGATAATGGAAAATAGGAAACATAAGATAAGGAAGAACAAAGGCCTATAGTTTAAGGCAAGGAAGGGGAAGAATCACCAAGGGTATCTCCAGAACCCATTGAGAAAGAGGTGGCAATTGCTCTTACAATTTACTGCCCTAAGTACACCTGTAAAGTCAAAAGGGAAGAGGCAAAAGAAAAACCCCACTGTACGTCAGAAAAATGAAGAGCACAAGGATTAGGTAGGGAAGACCTCAAAGCCCCACCCAAACTCCTATTGTCATTGAAGACTCACCAAAGCAGCAAGAGAAGGTAGCTCCTCTAGAGAAAAATCAAGGAGAAGGGTCATCAATACAAGCCTCTCCCAAATATCCCATCACTTATGTTAGGACGCCTATCACGAGGTCAACCTCATAAAAGGGAAACGGTCTCCTACAGGAGACACAGGCATACCTACAAGAAGTAGAGGCCATCCCACAGGAAACCCTGTCAAACCTACAAGATGTATAGAAAAGGGACCAAGAAGGCATCACTCCATAAGAAACAAAGGAAGAAGACCAAGAACTGATGGAACCTAGTCCATAGTCCAACCTGATCTCCTACTACAGATTCATGAAGTAGGTAGGGTAATCCCACAAAAATTTTCCATTCTGTTATTCTTTCAGCTGGAAAGAGAGAGGGCAACAACTCACATGTGGATGCAAATTTCCAAGTCAAAAGGAGTGGACGATGTAGGCCATATGGAGGAACAATTGAAAGAGATTGGCAGAGAGCTTAGTAGCATAAGGGACAGAGAGGCAATGATGAAAGATCAGTTAAAATTAGAGAATGCATGGCTAGGAGGAAAACTACAAAAAGGGAAAACCAATTGGGAACTATGGCCTATTTATACTTGGAGGCAATCTAGTGCAGGATATCAGCAACATCTTGTGCTTTGTATCTCAAGGAACAATGACTACAATTCCAAATCAAGACTTTAGCATAGAGAGGCACTATGCCTTTCCAGGACTATAGAAAATTCATTGATCTCTATGATCAAAGCACCTTGGAAGATAGAGAAAAAATGTCTAAGTTTTACCTACACAACTTGGCCTTGAGATATTTGAAGGTGTGGGACCAAAATTCAAAACTAGGATGCTTGCAATTGATGGCCTCAACATGATGGATGAATCATGAGGAGGCAAGTTCTATAGAGATGAAAAAGATAATTACAAGAGAAGAGACAGAACCCCTCATGATCAGAGCTGAACAATCTAATCCAATGGCTTTCATCAGCACCCGCAACCTCATTGCAAATGATCCTAATCTTACACCTAGGTACCTTGCTGCACAAGAAAAAGCAGTCGCACACTTTGAAGAGATGTTTATATTGCTAGGAGATGACAGCATGCAAGCTTTCCAACAGAGATGGAACACCTTTCCTCACAACCTAAAAATCAGAGAATACCATTCTCCTTGGAGAATGAGAGAGGCACTAAATAGAACACCCATGTATAAGCATGCTTTACAAAGACTCAAAGTCATTTGGATTGGCCTGAGACTCAGTCCACCACTACTTTTAGGAATGTTGGAAGGGAGGAGAGAAGAAGAAGAAAGCAAGTAGTGGGAAGAGATAGAGAGAAAAACATAAATTTATTCATAGGAAGAGAAAACCACAGCAGAATCATGGGATGTCATGGAGGCCACTAGACCAACAAAGGACATGGATATAAATTAAGTTTCTCAGACGATGAGAAACAATTTCAGTAGGGGGATGATGATGAGCCTCATCATTGGGTAACTATATGGACCTTAATACACATCCAAGCTAACAAAACTCAACTCTTCTCATAATTCCTTACATGTTTTAATTATATTTTTCTTAATGAGATGAGTAAAAGTAAGATGTTAGGTCTAGTGGTATAATGTGCATTGATTATAGGTGTTTGGGAGAAAATCATGGAAATTTTAGCTAATTAAGGTGCAGGAACTTGAATGAGACAAGTATTTGATATTATAGGAGACGAATCTTCCACATTAAATCTTCACTCATTCGAATATCCCTTAATCAAATCACACTAGCTCGAAGTTGCAAGCATCCGAGTCATGGAGGTCATGGGTAGCCGAGCGAGTGGCACTTAAGAACCTATTCATCTTGAGTTTTGGAGCCAAGCCTCCTTAAAATTAAGGAAGTTGTTGGGGACTTCAATTGAATAAAGAACGAGGCCTAGAGCCTCATTAGGATTCAGATTTGTTTATGTAAGAGAACTAAGCATTTTCGAGTAAAAGGATTGTGGAAAAACATTGTTATGTAATTTTTGATATGAGAATGAGCATTTCCTTGGTCCAGCACTGAGTTGACTTAGAGGGTTGAAGCTATTGCGTTAGGGCCCAACCATAGCAGTAGAGGTTCCACTTATTGTACTTGTATTCTTAGGTTATTTCATAGATTAATTGTTGAATTGATTTTGGCATTGTTTCACTGCAACTAGTGGTGAATTTGATTAGTTTTCTTCCATTTGTGCATAGATTTAGCAATAAATTCATAGATATAAAGGAATACCAAAAGGGCTACTAGCAGGTGGATTTGGCCTCAATCCTCTCTTCAGGGACCATGGTTTAAGGAGGAACTCCTATTCAACCAAAAAAAGACAAAATTCTGATTTCTTATGGAATTTAGGGTTTTCTACTAATTAGACTAGTGTATTTTTAGTTTTCAAGAATAGGTTTCAGTTGTTCATTATGATATCTCCAACTTTGTATTATATCTCATGGTGTTTCACAATATTCTGCAAGTATTTCCATGCATGAACTAGGGAACTAAATAATGGAATTATGTTTTCTTATGTTTATTGGAAATATTTCTTGTTTGACATGATCCATGGGTAAATACCAGTGATGTATGTATTGCAGTAGTTTCAATAGTGCAGGAAGATCTCATGACAACAGCCCCGACCTAAGCTCATTCATCCATGATCACCAACAACCACTAAGTCCATCAACCAATTCATCATTCCCTAAGAACAGCTTTCCAGGTTTATTGAGCAAATCCAACCATCTCACAAACTTTGGTTTAATCTCTAAGGATGTCCTAGCCACTCCCTTGCCTTATTTCTTCCATAATTCACCTTCTCTAAGCCTTATACCACCTTCCAAACCCCTCCTTATGCTTTCATTCGGATCCTGCAGGAATACAACGGATCCTGTAGGAGCATTAGGACATCTTGTAGGTGCATTAGGCCATCCTGTAGGCTGACCTTTAGTGGCTTGTTTTGAGGCCAATTTGAAGAAAATGCATCTAGAAAGTTAGGAGAAGACCCTTTTTTTCCTCCTAAGCCATCTGACCCTTCACAACAATCTCTAACCCATCTACCATACCACCAAGAAGATTTAGCATTCACAGTTTCACAAAAAGGGACAGAAAGGAAAAAAAGAGTTATTGTGTTCATTCATATGCATAACAGTAAAGCATTTGATTATCTCATATTGCATGCCTAGGATAGTTAGGATTACACACATGTTATCTTAGCATTCGTTTGAAGCAATATCTCTGCATAAATAGTTAGATAAGTGGTGTGTTTAAAGCATTTACTTCAGTCTTTCATTACTACAGTAGACAATGTTTCAATTAGGGTAAAATTCCCCTTTCTTCATTGGTAATCAAACTTATTCTAAATCAATAGAAGGTTGGTTTGAGAAACCATAGTTGTCTGTCACCAGCTTAGTAGTGACAAAGAGTGGACCCATTGCATCTGCTTCTGTATACATCATTGTCACCTCCAAGTTTGTACGAACCCCAGGTTGATAAAGTAAGGTTGGTAGCCCTAGGAGTTACAACATTCTTGTTACAATACTGGTGCTCATCATTTGTGTAATTGAGGAAGGTGAAATAATCATGGGTATCAATAGTAAGCATTATGCAGGTTCATATAAAATGATTCTCATATGTATGACTTGTAAGAGCACACTAGAACTATTAGCGTAAAGGAATTTTTATTAGCAATGTGCACTTGATTGTGATAGGAAATCCCGTGTGAAGGAATTTGATTGTGTTCAGAGGATATTTCATGGAAATGCAATCTCCAAGGTGAGAAAACTATTTTGAAAGTCCAAATAATTATTGGAAAGAGTGGAGTTGATGATGAGGCTGCAATTGGTAAAGTGATGCAATGTTTCTTTCAAGAGTTATAGATAAGATTATAATTGGGGACCTCCATAATCCATTTGTGAAATACCTTTTCTCATCCAATGATATGGAAAATAAATCCTCGTTGAGAAAATAGATTGTAACCATTGAATCTAGAAACGTGTACACAAATGCACTCTACACGAGACTCTTCGCATTATGAGTGTTGTTTGAAAATGGTGTTTTTATACAAACCTTAGATCACATTAAGTATTTCCTTCTAAGTGGAGATAGTAGCATCATTATACCACTTGATGTTCTAGGAAAAACAATGATTTTTCACCTATAGCAGACTTGCAATTGAGGCTATTAGGAAAAACAGTACTAGCATTGTCGAATATGCTTACTATATTTTTTTTTTTGAAAGACCTTCATCTTGCTATGTGAAATAAGGATAAGGTTTCAAAGATGTTGAGGATTAAAAAGATGAAACTGATGCTTCTTCCATTCATTTAGAAAAGGTCAAGTGGTAGGCTCGTTGGTAGATTTTAGTTCCTTTTGAGAGAATAATCCGTAGAGGAAAATGGATCCCAAACAACCCTTGTTCAATAGCACATACCTCAAAGAGAGAGGAATGGTCTCATATTGATCCATAATTATGGTGATAATGGGAATTAGGGTGTATATATAAATATATATACATGTGCCACATTGCAAAATATTTTGATGAGCCAACCTACAAAATTGGACTAGACCAACCTATTCATTTTGGAAGTCAACTTTTATACCTTGATTTGGATTTATTACACATTATTTTTCTAGCTAATTTGAAATATTTCCCACCTTTTGTGGAGTATGTGATACAATTTCATTATAGAAACCCAAGGACTATTGGTATTCATGACATGGATATTTCACACTTGGTTCTTGGTCCTTCTTTGAGGAGAATCCCCTTCATGGAGTTTTCATTCATATTTTATAGACTACATATTATATGTGAAAGCCCATTTATTCTCTTTCAAAGATTGTTGGCATGTACAAACCCATTTATTCTCTTTCAAAGATTGTTGGCATGTACAAACCCATTTATTCCCCTTTAAGGTTGGAGTGCCTAGTCTAAAGTCCATACATTCACCATTTAAAGAGGAATTGGATTTGATCGCATGATTTAAGGAGGACGAATATCTTTGAATACTGAATGCTACATTATTTAAGCCCACGTATCCACCCATGGAGAATGGAACTACATGTTTTGTGAAGCAATAGATCTTCAAGGGCCTATGGACGTGGGATGTTGCCCAAAAAAGCCCCACTATTCCCCTCATTTATGGATATGAGTAAAATTTGAGGCATTTTACCCCTTAATTACAATACAAGAGGCTTAAGAAGCGCATAACTTTTTTATTTATGAATATTTAATTAGAGAATTGATCTTTTAACCCCTTCATAGGCTATACAGAAGCTTCTGATTAAGAAAATAATATTTTATTTTAAAAATAAGTTGAGCATGTCCCTAAAAAAAAAGATGTACTTCATACCATTTTGTTATGGTGGGATTAGGGGAGAAAACCCTTAGCTTGTTCTTAAATTTCTATTACTTTTCTCATTATAAAATAAGGCATGGAAGGATGATAAGAGCGATTTTTTGTGGGGATGGTATTGTGGATGTTTTCAACAATTTTTGGATTTTCATGGCTAGGGTTTGTAGATTATGGATGATTATCATGTGTACTTGTATTTCTATAGTGGATATGGTGCATTCACTTGGCTTATTTTAGATGTATCCCTTCTTGAAAACATTGTGAATGTTTCTAGTTGAGAGTCGTCCATTGAACTTCATGGATTTAGTAAGATTCTAGGATTTTTGGATCTTCCAAGGTTAATAGTGGGTACCTCTAGGTATCATCCTATATCCATTTTCCTTCTCCCATAGGAATCCTTAGTTCAACTCATATTCCACCAAAAAATATTGGTACAGGAAGGAATTGTCGTCTAGTCATCCCATAAACATTCATACCCTAAAATTTTATGCAAACAATTTTGATGGTTATAACCTTCATGACACCTTCATTTTCATAGCCTTAAATCTTACCAATGTTAACCTAGGGAAGCCCCCATTGAGCCCAAGGAGAGATGGCCTAAAGTGGAGAAGAGGGTTGGTGAGGTGACATGGCCCCCTTTTAGTTTCACTCGGATCACACATGAGGTTTATGGGCTTCATCTCCTAAAGAGTGAGTTTGTTTGATAAGAAGGTGTACTAGTCTATGCCAATAAGTTTGTTGTTGATGACATCCACAAACATGAGGAAGCATGCTTTAAGTTTTTGTATAAGGTTTTCCAAGGAATGTGTATGTTTCAACAATAACTATTTATTTATAAATACAAAAAAATAATGACAACTAAAAATGAAAAAATTGCTAAAAGAACTTGTTTACAGAAACATAGGTTGATGGATAGATGCCATCTTTATAGTATACCCTATTATATTTATAAATAATGTAATGAGCATAAAACAATGAGTGTGTAACTATGTTTCCAATAAGTCTTCTAAATCTATTTTTCTCTAAATAAATATTTTCCTAGCTTTGCTTAGAAAATTCCAAATCTTTTTACAGGTAGGTTGGAAGTTGTACAAAGATCAAAAGAGTCCTACAATCCTCGAAAATGACAGATATTCCATGAAGATATGGATATAATTTTGTTGAAGAATAAGAGAAGAAAAAGCCTTATTAGTAATTTAAGTTTATACATAAATCCTTCTAAGCAATAACTCATTCCAAAGCAAGTCCAAAATAGAAAAAAATGATACTTGTTGTTGGACGTAGGTTTCCAAGTGAGGAGAAGGTTAGGAATGTAAGTGTTCATAGCCATTAGCTACACATTGTGTAAGGAATTTTTTGCTACACTCTATCCATTAATCTCTCCCTCTCTGCATCATTCGTATTGTTCTATTATTGCGAATGAAAAAATCTTCACAAAGACTATCCAATATAGCAAAATCTAAGATAGGGTATTTTGGGTTTTTGAGAATTATCAAGGCACTAGTACTTGTTCGCTACAATTTTATTTTATCACTTAAAATAAACCTGTCTAGGTGATGATGATGATGGACCTACCAACATCTGAGGGGATTGTAGAGTTCCATAACTGTTTTTTTTAACACCCTTTTCCCTCCATTTTCCTCTTTTCATCATCGCTATCAACTTAGTAAAAGCAGTAAAACCATAGATTTTGATAAGGTAAAAACTCTCATATGTCTTATTTTTCAAATTCATTAATGTACCTTATTATTATGTCAAATATTGCATTAGCTACATAATTAACATGATTTTGCAGCTATTTTACAAATCTGCAGCTATCTCCATGATTTGCAGGGTTTTGGTGTGCCAACGAACCAATGGAGGGCATAGGCATGGGCCATTGAGGATTGATTCCTTCATGGATATCCTCCTATTCGCTTGATGCAATTCTATGAAGGAATCACACAGTGGCATGGTCAAAGGCACGGGTCAAACACATAGTAGCAGAAGTTTGAATGCATCATGTTTCTCTGATTTTCTTTCCAAATAGCAAATTGTTGAGATAACACTTTTTATGTTTAAGTTTTGAATTTGAATAACTATTTATTAAAATACATGTAGGCGTAGAAGTCTCAAACTGTTGAGCACACATTTTACATATAAATATGTATCCTCTGTAAAGAAAAAAAGGAAGTAATAGTTAATCTCTGAAGAAATTGTGTGAAACAAACCTTTGTTCTCATATTGAATTAAAGTTACATTTTTGTTATTCGATGTGTATTTGAGCCTGTTTTACACCAAATGTATGTGGAGGGTCCTTGTAGACAATTGAGGTTACGTTTATTTCATTTTATCGCTTTCCATTATCACATTGTCATTCTATTCTAGCTTAGTTTCCTTAATTTACTATTTTATCATTTCGTTGTAACTCAGTTAAATCTCATTATTTCGTTTGCACTCAAATTTCTTCACAGTCGTTTAATGGTTTAGCTTCTTCAAATTTTTTCGCTTAATTACAGTTAGCGTTAAAGATTGTTTTCATGCTTTTAGAATCAGAACTTGTATATACTCTGTAGTCAGCATTAGAAGATTAACCTCATACTTTTTAGAATCACAATTTGTATATATTTTGCAGAAAACTTTTAAAGGATCATTTTCTTGCTCTTAGAATCATTTGAGTCTCAATACTATGTTTGATTACAGCAAGGTGTTTAGGATAGGTTACTAGTTTTAGAATGACTAACATAATATGTTTTAGAAATGACTGATAGATAGATCTCTTTTGTTCTAACACAGTTTATTGAAAATTAGTCATAGGAACAATACTCAATGTAGATATGACCTGGTAGATTAGTCTAATAATTGCTTCACTTCCACTCATTAATTTGTAGAAATCTAATGCTTAAAAATAGGAACCTAGATAACAACGAAAATCCCCAAAACAAATATAACCATCATCTTTCAAATTAGAAGAAAGGCTTCTAGCATATATAGTGCACTTGTACTTCATAATTTTACAAACTCCACTCGATAATTTATGCTTTCAATTTAAGAACATTAAAATGACCAAACATTTTGGTGTCGTTGTTGTGGAAGTGTAAATAAAAGCCTTAAAAATAATTAAAATAAAAAAATGATATGCGTAGGGAACAAGACTCTAAAGGTAGGTTTATAGGTTGAGGGAGAAATCTAATTCCCACATCATCACTCACTCCAACATGACCATGTACTACCAAACCACCCACACAAACTTGAATTCCATCCATAACAGGCCAATATAGACTTCCTGAAGTCTTGAGGTCTAAAATCCAACCTAAAAATTCACCAGCATCATCGACAGAAGTTGTAATCAAAGTAGATCCTACATCTCCAACATCGAAATAATTTTCCTATCTTCAATTGGAGAGAAACTTCTAGCTCAAGAGTTGGAAGTTCCTATTGAATAAGAGGAAGAAGAAACCTACTTCAAACCATTGATAGAGGAACAAGAAGAAAAGCTAGATAATCCTGTTGTAAAACCAGATATTTATTTTGAGAAGTCCGTCATGGATGAAGTGGGAGAAGGAGAAATACATAATTTTAATGGTGAAAAAAATAGGATTGGAGGAGGAGGGGGCGTAAATAGAGGAGGTGGAAGAGGTGGTGGTAGAGGTAGAGGAAGAGGAGATAATTAACCTTTTGGATTCCCTATCCTTGATGAGGATACAAAATTAACAATAAAAAGCATCTCGCCTTCTATCCTCCCTAATTTCCATTGAATAAGAATTAAATACCCAAAGACATTTATCTTTTAATTTGAAGTATTATTTAGATCATATGATTATCTGCATGATGTCCAAAAGCTAAAATTGTTCCCTGCTACCTTAAAGGATTTAACATTAAAATCATTTATGAGTTTAGGAACAAATTCTATAAGAACATGGGAACAAATGAAAGAAGCATTCTTGGAGAAATACAAGGATTATTGTATGCTTCATAGCATTAAAGATGTACTATTTAAGATGGTACAAAAATAAGATGAAAATCTTGAAGATTTTGTCGAAAGATTTGTTTATAATATCAAAAGGGAAAAGATGAGTAATCTGGATGAAGAAAGTTTGAAAGCTCTCTTACTAAAATCCATTAAATATGAGTGGATTGATCTTCTCAATCTAATGGGACAAGGTGATATTTCTCAGTTACCATTTGTAGATATTTGTGATCTATGTGTACATATTTCAAGAGGTACAGAAAGAACATGGAAAGTCTAAGGGATCCTCTTTTATCTAGAGTAAATAAATCCGCAGTTGGGATAGCAAGTAGGGAAGAATTAGGTAGTTTTCTTGATAATTTTAAGACAAATATTTTAGGGAGTCTTAGTGAGAAAATTGACACCCTTAAAATATAGAACAAGTAGAAAGACGAAAATGATGCATTATCCATCTTTTGTCCTATGTGTAGAAAGAAACATGCTCTAAGAGAATGTACTTTAGATTTAAAGCAGATAGAAACCTATATTATATGTGCGGAAAATAACGATACAAAAGAATGTTCCTCTATACCAAGCCTTAAGGCTATGTTTACTGACGAAGGAATACTTGCTAAGGTTTTGCAAATGGGGTAGCAAGCTAAGTGGGATTGATTGTAGGGAAAGACTCCACAGTTAAGCACGCTTGAGACAGAGGAGATCTGGGATCGGTGACCTCCTGGGAAGTCCTGGTTACCAGGTTCAAGCCCCGGAAGTGATGATTGAAACTATGTGATTCGTTCTCCACATTTCACTAGTTTCAATCCCACTTCTTCACCCCTGTGAGCATCGCCCGATGCAATGAGTGCTAAGTGAACTATTCAAAAAATCATGAGAAATTAGACAGTTACGACTACCTCTCATGCAAATGGTCATACGTGAATGACTTAGTAAACGCAGTTGAATCCCAAAATTATATCTAATATAATGCACTGCGTAAACCCCCATACTTAAATTCAAAAAGAGTCAAGGGATCTCTACTTGAATGGTTCATGAGGCACAATACTTGCTAAGGTTTTGCAAATTGGTAGCGCTTAAGTGGGGGCCTTGATTGTGGGGAAAAAAAACTCCACAGTTAAGCGTGCTTGAGCCAGAGGAGATCTGGGATGGGTGACCTCCTAGGAAGTCCTAGTTACTGGGTGCAAGCCCCGAAAGTGATGATTGACGCTATGTGATTCGTTCTCCACATTTCACTAGTTTCAATCCCACTTCTTCACCCCTGTGAGCATCACCCGATGCAATGAGTGCTAAGTGAACTATTCAAAAAATCATGAGAAAATAGTCAGTTACGACTACCTCTCATGGAAATGGTCATACGTGAATGACTTACTTAACGCAGTTGAATCCCAAAATGATATCTAATACCAAATCAAGTAGACCCTCTTTACTTTATTGCCAAAATACCATGGAAAAATCTTCAAACAAATCAAACTCAAGGCTTTAATCCTCAACAGTTTGCACAATCTTCACAAAATAATTGGAAGCCACCTATGCCATGGCAACCTTGGGCTAAACCACAATCTTGGAATCAAGGATGGAAAAATCCTTATGGAATATATTCTCAATATCAACAATATTTGCCACCTTATCCAAATTTTCCAACACAATACTTCCCTCAACCCAACCAGTTACCTCAAACTCAAGCTCAAAATGAAAATCCTTGACTTTATTTGCCATTTCCAGAAAGACAAAATCAATTACCCATTCAACCACTCCCAAATCAAAATAATAAAACTTCACAACCTGTTTACAACTTAGAAGGAAAAAATCCTCAAAACTTATATGATAACTCCATTAGATCTTAATAATGTTCAATTAAGGTTTGATAGAGTATTAGAAAGGAAGAAACCATCTATTTTTATTCAGGAAATAGAAAAGAATTCCCAAAAATATAATATTGACTCTAAAGGAGAGATTTCCCTTACTCAGAAAAAATTATTGAAACATAAAAAAATCCAGTACATTCTAATAATACTCCTATTATAGAACAATCTTTGGTATCTATCTCAAGCTCACTTTTCCTGAGAGGTTGAAAATTGATAAAGGAGAGAGGATCAAATCATATTTCCCGATTATGATATGTTAGATGAATTGAAAAATGTTTGTCTAAAAATTCCCTTATTACAAGCAATAAAATAAATACTGATTTTTGCAAAAACAATTAAGGAATTGAGTACTCAAGGATTAGGAAGAAAAAGGAAAGAAATAAAAAGAATTCAATTAGTTGGGAGAATTGCAGATATCATGATGGAGAAGACAACAATTCAAAAATATTTAGATCCAAGAAGCCCCATTGTGAAAACACACATCAATGGAACTGAAATACCAAGCACAGTGATTGATATAGGATCAACCATAAACATAATGAGCAAAAAAACTATGGATAAATTGAAGCTTTCTAATCTTCAATACACACCAACATTATTAAAATTAAGAGATAGGTCTGTAATTAAACTTGATGTTGTGTTAGAGGATATATATGTATCCTTAGATTCTGTTGGATACCTATACCAATAGGTTTCATATTTCATGATTGGCAAATTCAAATGCCAAATATGCTCTGCTTTGCTGATACAAAGATCCCATATTTTCAAGACAAGGCAAGGTGTGTACATGCCTTCATGTTTTCTAAGTTTTGATGGATGGTCCAATAGTCTATTCTGGATCGTGCCATGTTTCAATTTTCTATTGTAGAATAGAGAAAGAAGTCTGTCCAAACTGTTTAATCTTGGCAGACCAATAGTTAGGCAGAGAAGTTAAGGTTCCCAACTGCTTAATCTGGGGCCTTGGAAGCAATAAGGGTAGTGTTAGATAGGCAATCAGAAGAAAAAAGCCAATGGAAAAGAAAAGGCACATAAGGGTCTGCCAGTCCAAGTGCACCCTCCAAGAAGAAACAAAAAATGCTAGGCAAGTAAATGGGTAGGTAGATGGGGTTGCAGAAGTGGTGTTCCTTTCAAACTGAATCTTGTTGGTCAATACAAGGAAAGCAACACAATGGAGCATGTCTAACTTCCCTTTTTTCCTTGTTTCACACTCATTACTAACATCCCTTCACGAGTTGTGTTTATGAAAGAAATTCAAGGTTTTATGTTGGTTCTTGTATCCTTTAAGAGCCACATTTCTTGTGCAAAATTCTTTTCATTTTGATCTACTCCCTAAGCTAAGTTGTTTTCAAATAAACTTAGTGATATCACTCCTCATTCACCCTCTCCCTCCATATTAACCCTTAACTTCTATTATCTAAATTCCCTATGTCACCCTTTCCCTACTATTATAACACCATGGTGTATAAACCCCAAGCATTCTATAAATTTCCCCCCCTTGGCATTATAGCCATATGATTCACTACTAAGGAATTAAATTGACATCTGGTTAGTTTAAGAACCCAAGCCTTACCTCTTTGTCTCCCTTAGACCTCATTTACCCATTCAACCCTCCATTTGCCTAAGAAACCTTGGAAAAAACCCATTTTCACCCTTAGACCCGCTCAAAATGCAAAAATGTGTGGAAAACCCACTTTGTCTGCCTTATCCTAAGTTTCGGAGCAATATGCCACTTTATAAAGAAATACACGGAAAAACCATACAAACCCGTTAATATTTCTAAGGGTCTCGCCGGGCACAAATCCCGTGAAAAATAATTTTTTATTACCCACCCAACGCCGTATCGTCTGGACAGGTTATCGGCCCTTCGACCGTCCGATCGGGCGCTTTTCATCCAACGGATGACATGGATATCGGACCGGCCCTGACGTCCGAAAGATAGTGTCCGATATCTGTCAGAGGCTGACGTCAGGCCTCAGCCACGTGTCGCCCCCACTGCGTATCGAAGCCCCCTTTGACAGATTCCCTTCCATATCATAAGCGGTGCGATATGATACCGCCTGCGGTTTCCGGTTTCTACTAAACTACCTGCCAGCGTCACTGCCAGCGTCATTGCTGCGTCCGCCATTGCTCCACCTGTCTGCCACCTCACCACCCCTGTGGACCACTCATAAGCCGCCACATCACCTGATGACATCATGCTGACGTCATCCGACCCTGACCCACCCGATGACGTCATCAGAAAAAGGCGCCAATATCCCAAAAATCCATATTTTGGCCAATTTTTCGCGTTTTTTGCACTTTTGACAAAAACTTATGTTGCACCTTCTGCATGCATTTTACGTCCAAATTTGCACCAACATGATGAATTCGACCTGGAGACCTTCAGCGCGCCTACCCACCTGCATTTGTGACCCGGACCGTCAAGTTTACCAGGTATTTATCCCTGCAAATCTTCTCTTCGCCTGGTTTTGTCTACAAATTGACTATATTCACTTAAGACACTGAAAACCACATAATTCACCAGCAAATCCCTTCCGCCCAGTTCCCATTTGAAGTTGGAAGCTCGAAATTCAATAGCTAAGCCTTGTTTAAACAAAACTTTCACTAAAACCTGCATTCTGTTCGCGCAGTCATGAACAGGAAACCCGAACTTACACCTAAATGCTGTGAAAAAAGGTCTGTTAAAGACAAGTATTTGCCTTCTCAAATGTTGTGTGCAGTATTTCAATTGCTGCCATTGACCCTTCTTCCCTCTGTTTCTCAATTCACCTCTTCTTCCAACAAATACTCTTTTCTGTTACTTAGCACAAGCAACACTAATTTACATACAAAACAGAGTTCTTAAGTACCATCGAAACTCCAGTAGCACTTGTAGCCCTCAATGATGCCCCTTTAAATGCCCCTAAGAGAGAATTAGAGTGGCAAGCTTTAGCAGACTTGGATTACCAAATTACAGAAGAATTCCTATCACAAAGCAAATTCCACCTCCACCTGCTAAATGAATTAAAGGCCAAACATGTAGCTAGAACAGATATATTGGGCATTTGGGATTCCTTCCTCCCAATCTTCAAGCTTCCTCAGGTCAACCAATTCCCTGACCTAATTCACCTATGTGCTGAATGTTATGATCCCACTCAGAGAGTTGTGCTTGACCCTTCAGGCTCAGTTGTGTTCTACATCACCCCTGAGGCCATGCGAGAGATTCTGCAATTCAAGACTGAGAAGAAATTGGTTCCCCTATCTTTGTTTGATCTGATAAACCAAGGAGCCAAGATGTTGATAGATGCTCAGATCACAAAGCTGAACCAACTATTTATTAACTCTGACACTATGCAATACCCTCCTATTTTTCATGGCTACCTCAACCCATTGGGCAGGGACCTTGCAGATATGATCAGTCCCATTCTGAGCTATAACTCAATTGAGTATATTGATGAGACCGTACTGGTAATGATGCTCATGTTTTCCCCTGGCAAAGCTCCAATCTGCTATGACTATGCCAACTACATATCAGACAAAATGCATGAGCAATTTATGAACCCATCAAGGGAAAAGTTGTTCAGATACTCCTCCTACATCTACCACCTAATATTGTACTATCAACATGAGAAATTCCCTTTTGGTGTGAACAGGGTGGATGCACAAGGAAATCCAAGGTCAGTAGTGTATTGGGCCTCAGTTTTTCACTGCAGAGCTTATTCTCCATACACTTACTGTGAGTTTATAGACCTTTTCATCCACCTAGCCATGTCTCTATTCATGGGCTCACCTCCTCCAAGACTAACAGATGAGATGCATAGGATCCTTCAATTGTCCAAGGTATACATCATTGGGGATTGGTATTTTTACCAAAACTACGTCGTTATCAGAATATATGGTTGTGAGTTACCCTCATACAGACTGCCCAAGTATGTGCCCATGAGACTGTTTGCCCTTGAATACTTCAGGCAATTTGGGAATGCTGATATAAAGAACTTTTCAGGCAAAGGCAAGAAGGCACAGCTGAAAGTGAAAAACCAATTGGGCCACTTTGTGTTGAACAAAAGGGAGGAAGGCCGGCAAGAGGCTAACAGAATGCTAGAAAGCCTTGGCCTAAAGACCAGTTTCCTCTGGAAACCTTATGACCCCAATCACTTCATATCATTAAGAAGGGTCAAATATATGCTCTCTAGTTATAACCATGTAAGGTTGCCTCACATAGAACAATATGCAAATCAATCAAAATGGAAGAGAGGCACACTAGAGGAACCTATTACAGAAGAAGAACTAAATGAAAGAGAAAAAAGGAATCTCCTTAAGATGGCTGACGTGGAACTTCCTGCACAGGTATTCTCTCTTCCAAGCCCTCAAGTAGGAGCAACTGCCTCATCCTCCACAACACAACAGGAGGCAGTCAAAACTACAAATCAAGCCCCCAACAAAGGCAAGGAAAAAGAGATGGAGCAAGAACAGGTACAACAAGGACAGG
>APFE031608321.1:142281-196263 GCA_000404065.3 Pinus taeda
ATGAGATTCAAGTCTTGGAGGCCCAAATGTCAGAGCTGAATCAAGCCAAAGAAACACTGGCTAAGATCAATGAAAAATATGACAAATCCAAGCAAAATGTGGCTGAGAGAGAAAGAGAGGTAAAGACTCTCAAGAGAAGGATAAATGATCTAGAAAAAGAGCTCACACTGGACAAAGTAACAACTGAGCTCAAGAGAATCCTATGGGCCAATATTGGCCAATCCATCACAGACCAGTGAGAATACATTGAGGCCATTCATGAGCAAATGGAGCTCATTGGAAAAGCACACAGGGAAATCCAAAGGGCAAGGGCATCTCTAGGCAGCATGCCTGAGGCAGCCACCAGAATGATAAATGTGCTTAATTATAGGACAAGCTCTCAGCTTATCAAAATGGGAATTGCGAACAGGACTAAGACCATTTCGATGTTCAAAAGGGTCCTGACACTAAGAAACCTGGTACAGACCTTAGAGAGAAGAAGCCAGGATATGCAGGCAGACATTAACAAATTCCAGGACAAGTTCATGGCATTACAGAACAGAGGTCTTCCTAGCTTGAGGGATCCCTCAGGAAGACTACTTTCACATTAAAAATATGCCAAGAGGGTCAACACCTTTGCTGCTAATCAGATTGCAGAAAAGGCCAGCACATCAGCAGAAACAGGGCCAGCATAAGGACAAACCCTTTTCAACAGGGCGGAGAGCTTATTATTTATTATGAATGAAATTAATCACTTGTTTGATGAGCCTCCCAATTTTTATAAGTATACAGAGGCAGATGAGACCATACAGTCAATTTTGAGGCATCAATTGCCTACACAGGAAGTATGGAATAGTTTGATACAATTACTACTAAACCAAAGCCAGTAATTATGTTTTTTCCATTTGAAATATATAAATTGTCATGCACAGGAAAATATGGATATATCAGCATGTATGCAGAGAGAGGCTGAGCCAACTCAGCACCACCATTCGGCCACCACAGCAGCACTGGCGGTCAGAGGTGACAGGGCCGAAAAGCTACAGGAGGACAGAGCTGCACAGACACGTCATTCAGCAGTTATAACAAAGCATTCAACCGACTCAGTGAGCTCCAATGGTCGAAACCTTCTGACAGGAGTAAAGAGCATTTATTTTGTATTAAAGGTTGTAATAACTTCTTATCTACTATTTCTGTACGAGCTAATAAAGATATTTTATTTCTCAGATGACTCAATGCCTGAGATATTTTGTATGAAACACTTCTATATATTCCCCCTCGCATGAGATAGCAGGGGTTGGATGTTGGATGTAATTGATATCTTTGATATAGTTCTTTGACTGTAAATTCTCAGAGAAGTAATACAAAGGCGATGGAATTTCCAAAGCTCTGTGTTGTTTGATGCATTGAGGTGTTTAACTGAATGTTGCAGGATTCCTGCGTATTTCATGACACAATAAGTTTTCCTTACAACTCTTTGTTATGTGTTTTCTTGTCTTTCATATCTCTTTCATGTTTTTGTGTTTTATAGTTAATGGCAAAGAAAAAGAATAGTTCCAGGATTTAATCACTCATTACCCTGAGCTCAATCTAAGCTGTTATAAATGTTTTCTTTAGGTATAGTAATAAAGGTGTAATTCTTAATTGCTACCCTTTCACACTATATCTTTCACAGTGATTATTGTCTCAGGAATTCAAGTTTTTCTCCTGTGCAACATATCTCTTTCTCACACCCCATCTTAGTGGAAAATTCTTAACTTCTTTTCACTGGTTGTTTACATTTCACCATCACAATTGCAAGTTTTTTTTTATGAAATATTTAAAAGGCCCTGTAACTCCAGCTGCTCAAACTCAAGATTTCAAGAAAACAGTAGCCACAAACTCCATTGCCTAATGGACTAACATTATGTGTAGATCTCCACTTTAAGTACAGAAAATCATCCTTCCAACCAAACCTAAACCAAAACCCTCAATTCATAACTAGCCTAAAATCTCCACAGAATAGAGACAAACCTTAAAGAGAGAGCCCTCTCTGATTACAGTTGGGCTAGAAGCTGTAGTCCAAAGATTGGTTAGTGGTTACCCCAGCCGTATTCCCTTGGGAGTCAAAGGGAACAACCTGGGTGTTAACAGATTCTTAGGAATATCTTGTTGATTTCTTGATTTTCACACCCAATAACAATTTAGGAGGACATCCATTAATTTTAGGAAGGCCATGGTTAGCTATAGCTAATGCTTTTATCAGTTGTAGATCAAGAGACATGTTTATCTCAAATGGAATCTTGACAAAGAATTTACATTGTGCCCACCTGCAAAAACAATGATAGAAGTAGAAAATGAAGAATGGATACATGATGATAATGATATACAACTAGTTTTCGCTATTGCAAAAATAAATGAAGAGGCTCAAATTTTAAATTCAATAGAAAATAATGAACCCTCTTTATATTGTAACAATAGTCAATATTTTCAAGAACAGTGTAATATTGAATATCTATCATCTAGACAAATGTATTTACATTCTCTGGAAAAATTTTGAAACTCTTCAATATATGTTCTTCTAGGAAAAATCTTGAACATCAATGAAACCTTGAAGAATTATAGAAAAAGGAACTAGTAAAAATATTGCAAAAGAACTCTTCTGCATATGCGTCGGAATACACTTATATGAATGGAATTAATCCTAAAACTTGCATGCATCTTATTTATATAGAAGAAAATGTTGGAGTAGTTCGACAACCACAAAGAAGAATGAATACAAAATTAAAGGAAATTGTTAAAGAAGAATTGCAAAAACCATTAAATGCAAATTTCATTTATCCAATATCAGACAGTCAATGGGTTTCACCTCTAGTAATCATTGCTAAAAGAAGGGAAAATGGAGATTATACATTGATTAGAGGGAATTGAATAAAGCCACTTTGAAAGATCATTTTCCACTTCCTTTCACAGATCAATTTTTAGATACATTAGCAGGAAAACAATATTTCTCTTTCTTGGATGGTTTTAGTGGGTATAATCAAATTCAAGTAGCACCTGAAGATCAAGACAAAACCACATTCACCTACCCATGGGGGGCTTATGCTTACCGTGTACTTCCTTTTGGATTATGAAATCCCCCAACAACATTCAAAAGAGTAGTACTAGGAATTTTCTATGATCTTATTCATGATTTAGTGGAAGTGTATATGGATGATTTCACGGTTTATGGAAATTATTTTGAAGAAGCACTTGAAAATTTAGAAAAAGTTCTCATAATATTAAAATAAGAAAATATTTCATTAAGTCATGACAAATGTTTTATGATTTTTAATGAGGGAATTGTTTTAGGTCACCATATTTCAGGAAATGGAATGAAGGTAGACTCACCTAAGGTAGAATTTTTTCCAAATTATCAGTCCCAAGTTTTCAATGAGATGTTAGGAGTTTTCTTGTTTCTACTGGATATTATAGAAGATTCATAGAAAACTTCACAAAGATTGCATCTGCACCCCTCAAATTACTCACAAAATACTGTGAATTCAGTTGGAACTCCGATTGTCAAAAGGCCTTTGAAACTTTGAAAACGAAGATCTCTGAAGCACCTATCTTAAAAGGACCTATTAGGATATTTCCTTTTCATATATCAACTTATCCTTCAGAGACAAAAATATCCCACTCCTTATGCCATTTATTATACCAGTAAAAATTTAACTCCTGTAGAGTTAAATTATATTGTAACTAAAAAGGAGTTTTTAGTTGTCATTCATGCCATTAATAAATTCAGACATTATATCACTCACTATGAAACTTTCATTCATACATACCATTATGCCATTAGATATTTAATGAATAAACCAACTACTAATGGTAGAGTAACAAGATGGCTATTACTGTTACAAAAATTTAATATCACCATTCTGGACCAACCTGGAAAACAAAACACAGTTGTTGACTTTTTATCTAGAATTCAAAATGATAACAATGATACACCTATAGAAGATAAATTTCCTGATGAGTGCCTTTTTGCAGTATCTACTAAATCACCTTTGTTTGCAGATATTTCTAATTATTTGGTTACAGGGAAGTTGCCCTCCTATTTGTTTCCTAGAGAAAAGAGAATAATAATCCAAACATGTTCATCTTATTCATGGATAAATGAAGAATTATACAAGACAAGACCAGATCTCATCATCTGAAGGTGTGTAAGAGAAAATGAAATACCTGAGATACTTAAAGCATGCAATGATGAACCATGTGGATTTCATTTTTCTGACAAAAGAACTGCTTATAGATTCCTTCTCTTAGGATATTATTGGCCTTCCCTTTTTAACCATGCAAAGGAATCTGTTAAGAGGTGTGATAATCATCAAAGAATGGGGAAAGTTGTTCCTTCAAATGAAATGCCACTACAACCTCAGGAACTCATTGAACCTTTTGAAAAATGGGCTTTGGATTTTGTTGGACCAATTAATCCATATTCAAAATAAAATAACAAAAATATTCTTCTATGCACTGATTATGTTATTAAATGGGTAGAAGCTAAAGAAATTTCTTTTTCTACATGTTTTGGTGTCCCATGAGAAATTTTAATAGATCAAGGAAAGAAATTTACATCGAGGGTAATGCAAAAGATAATGGAAGAATATAAAATCAAGCATCGAAAATCTACTCCATACCATCCAAAAGAAAATGGACAAGTAGATTCTACCAACAAAGTGATTGAAGTAATCATCACCAAGAAAATTCACTTGCACAGAACGGATTGGGTAGAAAGCTTCCAGGAGCTTTATGGGCCTACCGTACCACATGGAGAAGCACTACAGGACATACTCCCTATGAACTTGTTTATGGGAAGTAGGTCATATTTCCAATTGAGTTCCATATTCAAACCTATAAGACAATAATCAAGTTGGGACTTGACCTATCAAAAGCCTAAAAGCAAAGAATGGGACAACTCAATGAGCTTGATGAAGTAAGGCAAGATTCTATCTAGATGACTAGTTTAGTCTAGAAACAGAGATCCATATGTCATGATAAATACATCAAAGAAAGAAAAATTTAGCCAAGATATTGGGCATTATTTTTTGATTCAAAGTCAAAAATCCCCAAGGAAATTTTCAAAATTAGTGGCTTGGGCCTTATGAGATTGAAAATGTTTTTGATAATGGAGCAGTAAAAACTAGGACTATTGATGAAGAAAGAGTTCATATTTTAGTGAATGGACATCGACTCAGCATCTATGATAAGCAGAATGACGAAGGAGGAATTTGTAAATATTTTCCAAAACAACTTTGGTTTGAAGTTGGTCAAGTAGAATTATTCTTCTTCTCGATCTTAAAAACTTTCTTTTTCATATGAAGTATCTAAAAAAAAGCAAAAAAAAAAAAAAAACTAAGTATAAACATGAAAACCAACAATTGTTGCCATCTTTATGTAGAACGTTCAAGGTGAAAACGAAGAATTCTTGGCATCTTAAATTTTGTTTGTATCCCATTTTCTAGAACTCCATTTTTTCTTGCATCCCTTTATTTCTAAAAAATAAAATGGCTACATAATTGTTGACTTTCTGCAGCTCTGACAAATTTATACAGCCAATTTGGTAGAAACTTCTGATGATACAATCGAAGGAATGATTGGCTCCGTCCACTGCAAAGCACCTGAAGAAAGCATAAAAAGGGAAACCAAATGTTAGAAAGAAAACAATTCAAAGGTATGCAACTCTTTAATTTAATAATAAGGATCAAAACATTACATATATGAATTATATAGACATGGTACTACAGAAAATCAAAATCATTATTATGAAGAGTTGATAGTATCATGTCAAATCAAGTATAGTCCGCCATTCACTCCCCATCATCATAACTCATATACAAACTCACATCCCGATCCATTGATCTTCTCGCTCAAATAATGAACATAAATTCTCTTAACAATTAGATTCTGCCACATTCCCTTATACCCTCACTACCTACTCTCTCATTATTCCATCACTCACACCCTTGACCTTTCCGCTCTAAAAAACCTATCAAATTGTCCTACTCTATCAAACAAAACATTTTTTTGAACGAAACTTCTCATCCATGGGAGTGATAGTTAGAACAAAGCCAATAGGGTAGAAATTTTTGGAGGGGTATCCACAAACAAAAGAATTGTTGTAGAGGGAGTAGTGGCTAGAAGTTATAGAGAAATTTGATGGCTTTCATAAAGAAGTGACCAAATCCTTCACCAAGGATTTTGATGGAGTCAAAGTAGAGATAGGAGACACCAAATTCATAGTGACATATTCGTTTATAGTTGAAGCTACTATATTATCTTAGATTGGAGAAAAATGGTTCAAAAATAGAGGTATTGAAAGAGAATTCTGGAAGGTTTTCCTGAAGAAACCAAGCATGGACACCACCATTTTCGAAAAGGGCATCCCAAGCACAACATTGAAAACTAAGTGGAGGAATTTACTTTTAATAATAAAAAAATATGTTACCTATAAAGAAAGGTTTGGATGTATGTTTTTCTATCATAATCGGCCGTTAATGAGTTTTCTTGAATAAAATGAGATAAATCTTCATATTTCTTGTTGAATAGTCTAAGAAAGATGTAAGGGAATGATCAAAGGAGAATTCAATCCATAGATAATACAATGTATCACCATGGTCTAGTCAAAATACTTGTTGAAATTCATCTCCAGAACATAGGTGATAATTGGGAAGGCTTTTTAGTAAGGAATCACTTTCAGGAGGATACTCATGAGCAACCAAATACCAACAGAACTAAGGGAGGAAGGAAAAGAAAAATTGATAAAACATTAGAACAAGAAACACAACAACCATAGGAACTGTCAGAGGATGACATGCCTCTTTCAGAAATTTTAGAGAAAATAAACAAAAGAGATGTTAGAAGAAAGAAAGCCAGTAAAGAGACAAAGATTTCCCCTCAAATAAATAAACCTAAAATGGAAAGGAATAAAATTCAAAATTCCATTGTCACAAGTGTAATAAAGAGTACCAGACTCAACTAACCAAAAGAATTGCCCTCAAAAATCATATAGCATATCAATGAAGAGATAGAAGAAAACTCAAAGGCAGAAGAAGATTCAAGAATTTCTCCAAAAACATCTCCAAGGGTTTCATCACCAACTATCGCCTCGCCTACTTAGAGTCCAGGTCGAAGAATGCCAAAGATTGATCTTGTGTAGCAAGAGAGTTATAATTATATTGAATCCCTGGAGAAAAGGGACGCATCAAGAAGATCAATTCCAATTCAGGAAGAAGAATTCTAGTTTAATGAATCACAAGAACCTATAGTAATCAATTTATTAAAACAAGATGTCTTTGAACTGGAGATATTAAAAATGTACATTAAGAATGAAAATCAAGCCTTGAAAGCAACAAATGAAATCCGAAGAGTTAAGAGTGACAACCTCCTTTTACATCTAAGTCTATGGTTTAAGAACAACAAGGAATTGAAGAAGACAAGCAGGGCTTTACAAACACAGGTTATAAACTTGAATACAAGATCCTCATGAGAAAACCAAGGATGGAAATGACTAGTAAGAAAGTGAAAAGGATTAAATTAGATGTACTGGTAGAAGTATCCAAGAAAATGTAGTAGTTAAAAAAGTATATCAATTTTGTGTTTGTATGAGGACATAAAAAATCTTCAGTGTGGAGGAATGTACAGTTCCTTAACTGTTTTGTTTTGACACCCTTTTTCCTCCATTTTCCTCTTTTCATCATCAATATCAACTCAATGAAAGTAGTAAAACCATAGATTTTGATAAGGTAAAAACTCTCATATGTATTACTTTTCATATTCATTAATGTACCTTATTATTATGTTGAAGATTTCATTATCTACAGATCTAAAATGATTCAACAACTATTTTACAAATATACAACTATCTCCATGGTTTGCGGGGCTTTGGTGCACCAACGAAGCAAAAAAGCACATGGGAAGTTGAGGATCGATCCCCTCATGGATCTCCTCCTATTCGCTCGAGCCAATTCTCTGAAGGAATCACACAATGGTGCAGTCAAAGGCACAAGTCAAACATATAGCAGCAAAAGTCCGAAAGCATCACGTTTCTCCAATTTGCTTTCCAAGTAGCAAGTCATCGAGATAACACTTTTATTGCTTAAGTTTTGAATTTGAATAAGGATTTATTAAAATACCTATAGGCATAGAAGTATAAAAATTTTGAGCACATATTTTATATATAAATATGTATCCTCTATATGAAGATAAAGGAAGCAATAGTTAATCTATGAAGAAATTGTGTGAAATAGACATTTGTTCTCATACTGAATTAAAGTTACATTTCTATTATTCAATGCATATTTGAGCATGTTTTAAACATAATATACACGGAGGGTCCCTACAGACATTCGAGGTTAAGTTTATTTCATTTTATCGCTTTCTGTTATCGCATTTTCATTTCTTTCTACCTAGTTTCCTTCATTATTTTATCATCTCGTTATAGCTCAATTAGATCTCATTATTTCATTTTCACTAGAATTTATTCACATTAATTTAGTGGTTTACCTTCTTCAATTTTTTTCACCTAATTACAATGAGTGTTAAAATGGTGTTTTCATGCTTTTAGAATCAGAATTTGTATAAACTTTGTAGTCAGCATTAGAAGATTACCCTCATACTTTTTAGAATCAAAATTTGTATATAGTTTGGAGACAACTTTTAAGGGATTGTTTTCTTTCTCTTAGAATAATTTGAATCTAAATACTTTGTTTGATTGTAGCAAGGTGTTTAGGATAGGTTCATAATTTTAGAATGATTAACATAAGATGTTTTAGAAAGGACTGACTCTTAGATCTCTTTTGTTCTAACATAGTTTATTAAAAACTAGTCATATGAATGATACTCAATATAGATATGACTTGGTAGATTAGTGTAACAATAGCTTCACTTCCACCCATTAATTTGTAGAAATATAATGCTTACAAATAGGAACCTAGATAACAATGAAAATAACCAAAAAAAATATAACCATCATCTTGCAAATTAAAAGAAATGCTTCTAGAATATATAGTGCACTTTCACTTCATAAGTTTACCAACTCCAGTCGATAATTTATTCTTGCAATTTAAGAACATTAAATTTACCAAACAAGGGTCTTGCCGGTAAGAAGTCCCAACTAGACCTCATATCACTTGGAGTAGGAGTCCTAGTAGTGGATAGTATGGTATTGCCTTGATTGTAGTTGCACGCAAAGGTAAGTAAGATGTCCTTGTTGGCAACAAGGGTGTGACCTTGTGGCAAGTCAAGGAAGCCACATGAAAGTCTCTAACACATGGAAGGGGGGGAGAGTGCACCCCTTAGAAACCTGTGATGGCACATAGCTTTATAGGGAACACACAAGTAGAAATACATCACGATATGGAAAGAAAGATAGCAGATGATCCAAAGTGATGGATTATACCAACAATATGTTTTGATAAGATTCATAAAAACACATATAGAATAGTCCATACGTACATGCATAAATTATATCCACATACATCATTAGAGTAACTAGGATAGTCAAAATACAATAAAAACATATGGATGAAACATGTTGGCTCTGTTATATTAAAAGAGTGAAAGATCCAATCATACACACAAACATGACTTCAACTAGCCCCGATAGTGGAACAGTCACTACTGCATGCTCCTCGAAAGAGATGTACTAGCTCTGCACTGTGGAGAAGTCGAGGCTCATTACAATAGACTCCAAGCTTTCTCTAAGTTATAACTATAGGAATCTTGGCTCTTGGAAGATTTTTCAATGAGTTATGAGGTTCTATAAATAGCAAAGGGTGGGGTGGCCCTTGAAATTCCCTTTTGTGACTCTTCACCTACCCTTATGACTCTTCAAGTACTACATAATCGTTACATTCTACTATTGACACTTGGTATTTATCTTTTACAACATGTATACATTAAAATATGCACATCTACCCATATGAGAAAAAAATAGGCTTTAGTAAGCCATGCACGACATCACTAAGACTCGAAAAACTATGGGAAGACTAAGTCTTTGACATGCTCATGTTGATCGACAGTGGTGAACTAATGCCAAGATTGGTAGTTTGTTATGGTGTCTGCAGACTCTATGGTGACATCCTTCTGAAAGCGAACTCTTGCCTCTGTTGCATCTAGGTACACTAATTTGGCACCTCTATCCAAAACTTTTGATAGCATGGACATTATAGTCTTGAGTGCAGTTAGACCAACAACATGCTAGTGCATAGTGTCTGTGCTCATCCGCGAGTCTGTGCTGGTGGCTATGCACATCAGGTTTTCAAAATCCATGTCTAGCTCCAGTTTGACTTGGTTCTTTAACTTCACCTCAATGAGTGTGTCAATGGATGGGATTGCATGCGTGTGTGAAATGACATCCATGCTCCTGAACACTCATGCATGTGAAGCCTACAAGCTGATGATGAGCTGCGAGAGTTCCTCATACTTATGGATCTAACTTCAGATGCATGCCTTCAACTCTACCGCCTTTGGCTTCATCATATTTGTCAAGTGCAATGGGGCTCCCTTATACCTCATTTTCAATATCTACATGTAATTGACAGTAGTGTACAAGTCTGACAAGATGTGTTCTCTCCTATCACCACACTACTACCAACTGTTGAAATGGAAAACTAACTTATGCAGGGTGACCAATCTGAAGTACAAATTCTGCATGACTGTCTCGAGAGATGATACTTCATCTAGTATCGCTCTCCTCAACTTAGCTCTGGCATATTTTGTAACCTTCTCTCCTCTCTACTTGGTTGCTTGTAACTCCTTAGCCATGCACTCATTCTTAGCTATCAAGATTCTAACGCTCGAGCTGGTGGCCTCGACATATGATTTGGTAGCATCAGCCAATCTGGTTGGATGTCTATGCACATCAGATACAATCACTCACTCTTCAAACTACATAGGAGATACATGGACATCCGTAGTAGGCACTTTGCATGACTACAAAACTCCGTGTTCTGACTCATCGAGAGATATGTTAAGCATCTTTGCTTCTGGATTTTATTCAACGATTTCAGTGTCTCCTTGATCTCTTGGTACTTGCTCTGCTTCCGCATCTGGTGAAGCCCATGGGGTGACCTCTTGGTCCTGAGGCATGAGGTCAATTTCCTGATCTAACTCTGGCTAAACCATATTCGTGTTCATCTTTTCTAGCATCTGTCCAATCTCTTGAGCAAAGTCCTGCTCTTGGGATTGCTCACCTTGTTTGCTCCGTGTCAGCTGTTCGAATGAGTAAATAGCTTGTATGGGCACACTTTCATCAATATGTGCATGTTGTGCCTCCTATTGTTCATATTCCTACTTCTCTTCCTTCTCTCTTCTGCAAAAATAATGTTCTTCCCTCAATTGATGCTTCAACTCCTGCAACTCCTTTTCTACTTCCTCTAGCTTCTGCTTCTCCCTCTGCCTTTGCGCAATCCTTTTGTCGCATTGTCACCTCTTCATCTCAATCTCCAAAGTTTCTCTTAACATAAGTGGATCTAATTTGAACTTTCATCTTTACTTCACCTCTACGTTGTCAACCACTTTACTCTTGCCTTTGTCAAGCACAAGCCTGCTTCCCTTTGCAGCTGTTGATAATGGTTCTCTCTGAGATGTTGTTTCCTTCTACACTGCTAACCACTCTACACTTATTCTAACCAGTTCATTGAGCCTAGAGAATTTGTAGAAATACCTCCATGGCTCTTCCTTAGGCCAATGACAAGCCTCCTAGATCCAGGGATGACACATTCCTGCACATTGGTCTTATACTAAGCAATGCAGGTCATATGGATTGAAACTTCTGGTGCCAAAGGTGAACCTCTTAAATATTGGGTTTGGAGCCTGATTATATTCTTTATTTAGAGGTATCTCCAGATTGGACCCCAGTGGGTAATGTGGCGGAAATGTTGCTCATAAAATGTATGCTACAAGGGGGCCGACTCCGATCTTTGGGATCCCCCCCCCCCGGTAGGCGATCCTGGGCAACAACCCCAAAGCTAAAAATAGATGTAAAATTTCCTTGTAAAATATTGTAATTTCGTAGTCAATATGGGCCATTCATTAGGCGAAGATATGATGGTACAAGTTATGTTTAATTTAGGGAATTTTTCCCTAGAAGGCAACCCCTCGCTATATATGAAGGAATTGTATTGTGTCTATGTAGATCTATATTCTGAGCGAGAAAGAGAGATGAGATTGTGTGAGAGCGAAGAGGGAATTATAGTGGATCTATTGTAGGTTGTATCTCTTCATTTTGCTGGATAATATAAAAGGAAGGACTGGCTGTTTCTCCGTGGACGTAGCCCGAATTAGGTGAACCACGTATATCTGTTTCTCTCTTGTTTTATGCATTTTCTGTGTTTATATTTCTGCAATATATTTTATGTGTTCCATTTCTCTGTAATATATAATATTTCTAACATCAAACTCCTCTGTCTCAACCTCAGCATGCTTGACATTATGGATCTCATACAACCCAATATACAAAGGAAGAGCAGGCCAAGGTGCCTTCTTCTTCCTATGCAGTCTAGCTAACAACCTTGTCAAGATGCGACATGAAACTTATTGCATGACCATCTTATCGATGGAAAACATTGGTAAAACATGCAAAGCCTTCTTTGCGTTTTACATCCAGATGAAGGTGCCAATGGGTGAGCCTTACCAATCTGCTATGTCAACCAATGCCTCCATCCCTGCCTCTGACATGCAAGCCAGATCCTGCTTAGAGATCATATTGTATGCTGGGGTGATGAAGTGGTTTGATAGTTGTATGATAACTCCATAGAATCTACATCCGGAGAAAAACTCACAATAATTGTGCACAAAGATTTTTGAAGATTTCCATGCTCAACCCAGGCCTGGGAACTATTGACGGGCATAACTTGCATCATGTATGTAAGCGGACATGAAATGATTTACTTGTTGACCCTTAAATAGATGTCGGGCTTCTGTTACTTGTTCCTTCAACTTGAGATCCAACATGTCATATCAGTTGAAAGGTCTTCCTTCGCTCGCCCGTTGATCCAACACAATCACCTAATTCCACGAGAAGTTTTCTGTGCTTTATTTTCCATATAAGTGACATGTGAATATGACCAGGATTTGATATGGCTTTTGCGGTATCCTTGTCTTGTAAACTTGGTTCGAGGTCGTACTGAACCTAGATGTCTCTTTCACCCAGCTCTTTAAGATGTCTCTTGAGTTTGCACTACTACTGAGTCTAGTGAAGGGTGTATCCATCATGATCACCAATTACGACAAGTGATACATATCTTGAAATTCCTTTGCCTTGAAGGTACCAAGTTTTGTCCCACTGATAATTCTCAACACCATTGTCTCTGGATCAATATCCGATACAATCCAATGAATCATGTCCACGCATCGAAACACAGGATCCCTGCATATAATCCGGTATAAGCCAAACTTGTGTACGTTGATGTAGACTGTGAAATTCTCAAGATCATCCTCAAATGTGCATAAAAATATGTCATTGGTGTCCTTCCATTTCATCTTGATCTCCCTATGTATGAACATCTTAGTGTCTTCATAGATGGGCAAGCTCATAGAGACTTGCTTGACTGCATCTTTGGTCACACTCTTAATGGTGTCCTTTGAGAACGCTCTCTTGGAAGCCATTATACCTGTATTGCTGAGAATCTCACGAAAACCTGTGATACCTAGAGATAGATAAACACTCATGGTAAGCACAATGTCAATTGAAAACAAAAACAACTTAGCTGACATGCAACACACCTGGGTCACTGACTAGAAGGCTTGCGCAATTTTCACGAGGAAGCTAGGAGACTGATTGCCAAAACTACAAAAAACATGGCTTGGACTATGAGGGGGCTAACTAACTATTGAAGCTACGTAGAGCACAATCCGGCTTGGCCTGCTGAGGATTGAAACTACACAATGCGCAGTTTCAGTCAACAATGAATACAACCCGTTCAACTGCATCTATGTAATTCTAGGGGCCAATGAAGCACTACCTCTCAGAATTGCACAGATAAAGCCTGAGAGGCTAGTATTGGCCAAGCTCTGTGCAATTCCTCGAAGGAAGGCATAGCCTTCATTCTTAAAAATGTGCATTACAAGCTGGGCAAGGCAAGGTCTAGGCCATGGAAGCCTAGACCCGTTGACGAGCGATTGAGAACATGAAAAATATGAATGCATGTGTGAAGTCGAGTGTAGAAATGAGTGAATGATCATGCGTGCAAATAGACTATATAGGACTTAGTAAACGGGAAAACAAGTAAGTGTGTGAAGTGAGTTTTCGCAACGACGATCGTCTATGCATAAACAATGCCATGCATGCAACAATAGTGAGATGCAATGAAAGGCTTGAAACAATGCTTCTACATGCTAACATGCATTAAAATGACAACAATCATTCAACAAAACCAAGCAAATAGCATTCAAACAAACCAAAATAAAGAGAGTGATAGAAAAGCAGCAAAAGACATGAAAAGCGAACTTACCTGGAAAAAGTTGAGGTGAGTGTGCCAAATGCTCCTAGAAGTGATATCGGATGCTAGAGATCCAATATCGAAGTGAAGAATGAGTTATGAACCATCGAATAAATAATTTTGATAAGATCGAGGTTTATGACACGCGTGTCACAAATCTAGGAAAAACCGACACTTGGTGGGAGGTTTTTAAAACGGCTTTTGCATGTAACCTCCAGTTGCTAAAATTGGATCCCTAAAATGTAGGGATGGTTTTTTCTTTTTTAATTTTTTTCTTTTTTCTTTTTTCTTTAGGAAAAAGCAACCCATGAATGCAAATCAAGATTTCTCAGTCCTGGAGGGAACCAGTCAACTTGGGAGCATAAGCAACAGACTGCAAGCCTGTGGATGAATTTCGTGCATTTTTTTTAGCTGAGTGGCTCTTGCTACCCCTCAGGGTCTACTTAATTTTTGGACTCAAACCATGGATCTCAGCAAGAATTGTACAAAACTTGAGAGCAAGCCCAGTGATGGGCTGCTCTGTGCAATTTGGAGAGGGAAGGATGGCTTCTTGCTCTACGTAATTCTAGAGAGTAGCAGGCTACCTTAATGGTCTATGCAATTCTAGAGAGGAAGGTTGGTTCCCCTCTAGCTCTATGCAATTTTCCAATTGAGCACAATAACTAGAAAATGACCAACTTTCGGAATGTCATCTTGCGGGTGGGAGGCAAACAAGCTAGAAAACACAAGTAGATAAGCCACTGAAACTCAACTGAAGCATATCTACCTGGATATTGCATGACATTGTTTTAAGGATGGTTGGTAGGTAGGCTCCAAAACGAATCTAAGGAAAAAATTTGGAGGGTGGTTGTAGCTGCTACAACCCTTCACCTTACACTACTTAACTGATCTTCCAAGGGTTAACCCAAAACAATCGACTACAGTAGGTATTACTAGTTAGCGTGCAAGCGTTTTGTTTTCACCAAGATTCACTTCGAGCATAATGTATTTTCCATTGGTGTATCATTTATTGAAGACAACAAGGTCTACATAAAGAGAGAGGATAGCTGATAACCAAGTACTAATAGTTGTACAAGTCCTCTTGTACTTTACCTTGCCTGTCTTAAGAGTCCGTCACGGTTTCATGTGATACTAACCTACGTGTGTAAACAAGAAAACAAAACAAAACAACAAAGACCAGAAGTAAATGCAAAAGTAAAGAAAGCAAAGCAAGTATGTAAGAAAACAAAGAAAGAAATAAATAAAACATGCATGCAAACAAACAAAACATAAAGTAGACATTACTCTTACTCCTAAGCTAACGTTGCATGGGCCTACTCATGTGAAGTGATACTTCCAATGTAGCCATCGGCACATTGGTTGACCCATGTTGGTGAAGGCATGGTTCAAAGAAAACATAGTCAAGTGAACCAACGAACATGAAAGATATAAAAATGAATACAAACACACTCCAAGTTTGTAGTTTTTAACACCGTACAGAAATTACTTGCATACGAATTCTAAAACATAGAAAATAGACAATGCGAGAGCATAACACATAAAACACATATACACAGAGATTTTCCCTTGGATCCCAAAATCGGGACTACCAGCTTGATTTTTCATTATGTTCCTTTCAATGTCAAAATACATATTTATACATGCCAAAACATCCAATACCATGGACTGAAAACCATCGCGTCCAAAACTATGGACTGAAAACCATCGTGTCCAAAACCATGTGTGAAAAATCATGCACAAAACCATAGGTAGGTGCGCCCAACCTAATATAAGGTCCAAAAACAAAATTTTCCGAGGTGCTTCCATGGACCCCATAGAGTGGGGTTATCTGCACCCCTCAAACCCCCTGTGACCTCCCCCACTGCCACCCTGCTATGCAATCGATGCAACGAAGGGGGGGCTCCGTCCCCCTAACCCCGGTTAACTATGTGGGCTATGCGTGGGAAAAATATACACAAGCCAACATTCTCCCACTGTGTTTTCTTTCCACAAGGCCACAAGGGAGGCTAGTCATTTATCTAGCCCTACAATGCCCATTGTTCTCCTATACCAAGAGAACTTCTCAGAGCCTTCACAGATTTTGTCAATGCATCTGCAGTTATTCTTCAAGTGTCCACCTTTATAATAGCCAACACTTTTTGTATTCTATCATATCCCTCACAAATTGATACTGAACATCAATGTGCTTTGTCTTTGAATGATATGCAGGGTTCTTTGCCAAGAAAATTTCACTTTGGCTGTCACAGTCTATCCTTATAGCTCCCTATACTAACCCCATACCTGAACACAATATTTGTAACCAAATTGCTTCCTTGCTTGTATGAATGGCTGCCATGTATTCCACCTCTGTAGTTGAGAGTGCCACTACAGATTATTTCTTACTCATCCAACTGACTACACCTCCAAATAGGTTAAACACATACCCACTTGTATATCTTCTTTGATCCAGATCTCTTGCCTAGTCTACATCAACAAACCCACAAATATCCAGCACTCTGTCCAATCCTAGTCTTCCTTGGTAGCACAAACCATAATCACTAGTGCCACGCAAATACCTAAAAACCCGCTTCACTGTTGTCTAGTTCTCTTCCCTGGTTTTGACATAAACCTTCTCAATACTCCCACTGCATGTTCAATCTCTCGTCTAGTACAGACCATCGCATACATCAGGCTACCAACTGCACTTGCATATGAAACACGGGACATGTCCTCTTCCTCTTCTTCTGTCTTGGGACACTGTTCAGGAGATAAATTTACACCTATAGGAATAGAAACCTTCACCATCTTACTATCCTTCATATTAAACCTCCTAAAATATTATCTCGACATACTTCCTCTGGTTTAACCAGAGCTTCCTCTTTGTCTGATCTCTTTTAATTTCCATGCCCAAAATATAGTTTGTAGCACCAAGATCTTTCATGTCAAATTTGGAGGACAAATGGGTCTCCAAATCCTAGATAATTTCTTTATCATTTCCAACCAACAACATATCATCCACATACAAGACCAAATAAATAACATGGCCACCAATTAATTTTAAATACACACAGTGATTTTCTTTGCTTATGGTGAAGCCAAGTCCTCGTATAAATGTATCAAATTTTTTATACCACATCCTTGGTGACTGTTTTAACCCATACAAAGACTTCTCTAACTTGCATACCAGTTCTTTCTTACTCATCACAGCAAAACCTTCAGGTTGCTTCATGTAGATCTCCTCTTCTAGATCCTCATGAAGAAATGTTGTCTTCACATCTATCTATTCTACCTCAAAATCAAAAGCAGTAGCAACAGATAAAAGTAATCTAATATAAGTTACCTTGTTAACAGGAGAAAGAAAATCACCAAAATCAATTCCCAGCGCTAGGGAATAACCTTTTGCTACCAACCAAGCTTTGTATTTCTCCACCTTTCCTTCTACATTTGTCTTCTTCTTGAACACCCATTTGCTGCCAATGGGTTTCCTTCCAGCCGGAAACTCCACCAGATCTCAAGCCTCATTTTTGTGGAAAGATGCCATTTCATCAACCATGGCTTCTTTCTAGAGTTTTCCATCCTTTGAATCTACTGGTTCCTTCATATTTCTAGGATCATCATTAGTAATCAATAAATAAAAATTTGAACAGAAAGTAGATAGACTAAACCTTTCTAGATGCCTTCTTTCTCGAACTTATCTTCTCACACCTAAAGTTTGTGGCTCTTAATCTTGTGATTCCTCCTCTGCTGTAGAGTCGGATTCTTCCTCCTTTAGATCAAACTCTATCTTCTCAGGTTCCTTTGGTTGGAATTCATGTTGAATAACATCTTTCACCTCTCTGAACACCACATCTCGGTTGTACACAACCTTCCTTGTGTTGAGCCTCAAAATTACTCTTTCCCTGGAAATTCTTCTCATTCCTTTTCCTTGTTTTTCCATCAAAATAATGCATTCTTATCATCAATGACCAGTATATACTGTCTTGAGGAGGACATTTAGTGATTTACATGTTATGCTTTTATGTTTAGTTGTTTGAATAAATTTTTGTATATTAGCTACGGAACACAAGCTATTCTACAGCTAATCGGTTGTTTTGCATCTACCTTCATGCTTTAATGGGTTCTAGGCGTCAGAAGGAGAAACTAGCTACATGGGCAGCTTGGAAATCATCGTGACATGGACTTTGTCCTATTCACCTAGCCTAAGTCGACAAAGAAGATGGCATAAGAATACGGTCAATGAAGAAGTCAAACGTAGGGACCGAAGGTAACAATACTTTGTTTCATGGTTAATTACACGTTTCAAAGTGATGGGAAGCATTATCTAGAACAACTACCTGTACCTATGGACTCTAAAAGCTACCTGTACAACCAAATCCAACAGCCACCATGTCTTGGATTTATGTCTCCAATAACCGAGGAAGAAATTTCTCACATTTGTCTTCTACGTGTTTAGCTACAACATGTTTTTCTCCACAAACAATTTTATAGTTTTTCTTATAAATACCTGTGTAAAGGATCGAAGAGGTTAGTAGTAATGGTGATAGTTTTATTTTGAAGCTGAAGATTTAAAATTTGTAATTATTGAGCATTTTGTGTCCCTGTTTTTAATATGAAGACTGCATTTTTAATGGAAATTTGAAGGAGTTTTCTTGGATTTGATTAAGCAAGCATAGCCTAATCAATTGCAGAGCGCCCCTACACTGAAGAAGGTTTCATTTCATTTTATTTTTCCTCTTCTAGTTAAACTATAAATTCATCATTTCCTTTCACAGTGTTTATAATCATTTTCGTACTAACAATGTTTATAATGCAATCTTCATCATTTTCTTACTAATAGTATTCATAATTTAGAGTAGCTTCTTTTTCTTGTTCTCTTTCTAGTTTTTATCAGTATTTAGAAGTTGAAACTAAGTAATGTAATTTAGTTTACTTCATTTACTATTTTACTAGAATTTAAATTCTCAATTAGATTGGTCAGTGCCATTTACTATCATTGCCATTTTATTTCTAGTTTACTCACTCATGGTGTTAATGAATATTTCTGAAAAACCCTTAAAGTTGATAATTCATCCTAAACTAAGTGGTTGAACATTTCATTTATGCAATGAGTCTTTGGTACATCTCTGTATTTGTTTTCTATTAGAATAATGAAGTACAAAATTCCTCAATTGTCATCACAAGGAGAATTTCTCCCAAAAATGGGAGGCAGAGTAACTAAGTATTTCATTTAGTTTATTTTTGTAATTAATTAGACATCGGTTGCAAATTTCACTTTCAGTTTTTAATTCATGATTTGGAAATAATGGTAAAACAGAAATAGGAACTTTGTTTTCATTTCTTGCTTAAAGTTTTCTTCCAAGTATTTCTTAAGCTCTTTTTTTTTCTATTTTTAGATTTTGAGCAGTCTTTACGAAATTTAGACTTAATTTTTTGATAATTACATTGTAAATCATTGGGGATTAAAGGACCAAAACCCCCCCAAACAACATAAATAGAAAAGAAATGAAGTAAGAAGGGTTATCTAGCACAAACAATGCACTACACTTCATCAGTTCACGATACCCGGATTGATAATTTATGTAGAGCAATTTAGGACATTAAATTTACCAAACATTTTGGTGCCATTTTCGGGGAAGTGTAACTAGGTATCCGTATCTCTTACATTCAAAAAAAAAGCAATGAAATGCATAGAGAAAGAGACTCTAGGGGTAGATTTATAGCTAGGGGAAAAAGTTCAATTCCTACAACACCACCTACTCCACTAAGAACAAGAAAAGGCACACCTCCATCCCAAACTCATACTCCCAGCCATAGGACTCCTACAATTCCAGGGGTAGAAATCCAATCAGAATAATCTCCTATTTCATCTACCAAGATAGTCCTAGGGGAGAAAAATTTTGAATCTCCAATAGTAGGAATAGCCATTTTCACCTCCACCGGAGAGCACATTGTAGTGGAATAATTAGGAATACCTGGTGAGGAAGAAGAAGTAGAACCTCTCTCCCATATTCCATTAATATAAGAACCAGAGGAGGAGGAAGTAACCTTGCAAGTTGAACCCTATATTGACTCTGAAGAAACTATAATGGTAGAAGAAGAACAAGATGGAGAATTCTCACTGTTTGGAGGAGGGAGTAGAGGAAGAGGTAGAGGAAATAATGGAGCTAGCAGAGGAAATAGGGAAATAGATAATACTTTTGGATTCCATATAGTGGATGAGGGAACAAATGCCACAATAAAAAATATCTCACCTTCTGTCCTCCCAAACTTCTATGGGTTGAAAAGTGAGGATCCTGAAACATTTTTGTTTGAGTTTGAAGTCTTCTGCAGAACTTATGACTATCTAGAAGACTCTCAAAAACTTAAATTGTTTCCTTCAACACTGAAAGGAGTTGCTTTGAAATGGTTCATGGGGTTAGTCACTCAATCCATTCGAACATGGAATGACATGAAAAAGATGTTTTTGGATAGGTACTTGGATTATTTGATATTTACCAATCACAAAGATGAAGTGTTCAAAATGATGAAAAGAGAGGATGAAAACTTAAAAGATTTGATTGATATATTTAGCTATAATTTGAAAAGAGCAAAGATGAACAATTTAGATGAAGAAAACTTGAAAGCTCTTTCATTAAAAGCCATTAGAGATGAGTGGATAGTGTAGGTTTTAACCCCATATCGAAATTACCTGCATACGAATTCTAAATCATAGAAAAATAAACATTGCGAGAGCATAACACATAAAAAACACATATGCACAGAGATTTTCCCCTGGATCCCAAAACCGGGACTACCAGCTTGATTTTCATTATATTCTTTCAATGTTACAATACATATTTATACATGCTGAAGCAATCCAATACCATGGCCCGAAACCATCACGTCCAATACCATGGACCAAAAAACCATCGCATCCAATACCATGGACTGAAAACCATCGCGTCCAAAAAACATGTGCAAAAATCATGTACAAAACCATAGGTGGGTCTGCCCAACCTAACATAGGGTCCAAAACCAAAATTTTTCGGGGCGCTGCCCTAGACCCCATAAAGTGGGGTTACGGGTACCCCTCAAACCCCCTGTTAACTATGTGGAAAGAATATAACACAACCCAATAAATAGATATCCTTAACATGATGGGGAAGGGAAATATATCTCAACTTCCATTAAATGATATAGGAGAACTGTGTGTTCATCTCTCAAGAGGGAAATCCAAAACAGGGAAAGAGCCGAGAGATCCTTCTCTTATTAGAGTAAACAAGTCTGCAACTGGATCTATAAGTAGGGCAAAAATTGTCAATATGCTTGATGAATTTAAAATTGACATTCTAGGGAGCCTTACTAAGCAATTAGGCACCGTTAAAATACAAAACAAGCAAAAAACCAAGGCTGATGCTTTAGCCATTTTTTGTCCTAAATACAAACAAAAACATGCTCTAAATGAATGCCCTTAAATGCAAAAATTGTAGAAACTTGTATGATTTGCTCAGAAAACCATGAGACCAAGGGTTGTCCTTCAATTCTAGGTCTTAAGGCTATCTATCAAGAAGAAACAGTTTGAAATTCTATAGAACCGCTTTCTTTTGTTACTAGAAGACCTAGGTAGGGGCCAAAAAATCATGGATTTAACAATATAATGTATCTTTAGCCCCCACCAAACTGAAATTCTTGGTAGCAACCTTGGCCTGAACCTCAACCTCAATCTCAATCTCAACTGTGGGCACAAGGAGTACAAAATTCTTATGGGAGATTTTCTCAATATTACCAATATCCTCCATCATATCAAAACTATCCTCCCCCACATATTCAACAACAAAATCAGTAGCCACAACTTCAAAATCAAAACCCTCAACTTTCATTTCCATTTCCACAACAAAACCAAAATCTCCAACTCTTACTGCCATTTCAGCAAAAACCAAATCAGCTACCTGCCCAACCATTACCAAACCCCAACAATAAAAACCCTTAGAATTCTTACATGGTAGAAGGACAACAATTTCCAACTTACATGATTACTCCTCTAGATCTTAATGATGTTTAACTAAGATCTAGAAGGATATTAGAAAATGAAAGATCTTCCATAGTTATTCAGGAACAAGATAGTTCTGAGGAAGATTCTCTCAAAATCAATAAAATTTTTGAGGGAACATCTCTCCAAAACCAAAACATCAAAAAAGTAAAATAGAACACAACTCCTATCATTGAGAAACCAACATCTACTTCTACACCTCCTTTTCCTGAAAGACTAAAAATTGATAGAGGGGTAGAAAAACAAATCTTGTTGCCCAACTATGATTTTCTAGATGAATTGAAGAATGTCTATATCAAAATTGCTTTGCTACAAGCCATTAGAGAAATTCCAATTCTAGCCAAAACAATAAAGGATTTGAGCATAAAAATACCAGGAAGAAAAGAAAAAGAAACAAAAAGAATTCACCTGGTAGGAAAAATAGCAGACATAATGATGGGAAAAATTGCCTTACAAAAATATGTTGATCTAGGAAGTCCAATTGTCAAAACACATATTAATGGAATTCAAATTCCAAATACATTGATTGACTTAGGGGCAACAATAAACATCATGAGTAAACAAATTGTGGAGCAACATAAACTTCCTAATCTTCTCTACACACCTACCTTACTGCAACTAGTAGATAGATCAATAATCAAACGAGATGGTGTGCTAGAAGATATTTCAGTATCCTTAGATTCTTGGGAATATCCTGTTGACTTCATGATCGTAACTCACAAGAACAATCTAGGAGACATCCACTCATATTAGGAAGACCTTGGATGGCCACAGCTAATGCTTTTATTAGCTATAGATCTTGTGACATGTATATTTCTTATGGTAATTCAACAAAGAAATTTACTCTGTATCCTCCAGCAAAAGAAATCACAGAAATAGATGACAAAGAATGGATTGATTATGAAGATGATATTCAAACTCTCTTTACTATTTCAGAAATTAGTGAAGATAGTCAAATTTTGAATACATTGGAAAATTTCGAATCATCTTCAGAATATGATCATGAGCAATTTCAAGAAAAATCTAATGTTGAATATTTGTCATCTAGGCAGATGCCTCTCTACTATATGGAAGAGTTTGGTAGCTCTGCAATTGAAATTTTCCTAGTTTGGACATTGAACATAAACAAAAACTTGGAGAAACTACAACAAGAAGAGCTAATCAGAACATTACAAAAACATTATGTTGCATTTGCATGGGAATACACCGACATGAAAGGCATTGATCCTAAGACTTGTATCCATCACATCTATATTGAGGAAAATAGTAGACCTATCAGAAAACCTCAGAGAATGATGTATCCAAATCTTAGGGAGATTGTAAAAGAAGAGCTCCAAAAATTACTGAATGTAAACTTCATTTACCCAATTTCATATAGCCAACGGGTTTCGCCTTTCGTAATTGTGCCTAAAAAGAATGGTAAATGGAGGGTGTGGATTGACTACCGATATTTGAATAAAGCAACCCTTAAAGATCATATTCCTTTGCCTTTTATAGATTAAGTGTTAGATACATTACCAGGTAAGAAGTATTTATCATTTTTGGATGATTTTAGTCATTATAACCAAATTCAGGTAGCACCTGAAGATCAGGATAGGACCACGTTTTCTTGTCCATGGGGAACTTATGCCTATCGAGTACTTCCTTTTGGGCTATGTAAAACACTTGTAACATTCCAAAGAGTAGTACTAGGGATTTTTTCTGATCTAGTACATGATTATGTAGAGGTATATATGGATGAGTTTACAGTCTATGGGAATACATTTGAGGAAGCTTTGGAAAATTTGGAAGAAGTTCTTAAAAGATGTAAGGGAAAAAACCTTTCACTAAGCCATGAAAAATGTTTTATGATGTTTATAGAAGGTATTGTTTTAGGACATCACATTTCAGGAGATAGGATTAAAGTTGACAAATCTAAAGTTGAAGTCATCTCTAAATTATCAATTCCAAATTGCCAAAAGGACGTTAGAAGTTTTCAAGGATTTAAAAGGTACTATAGAAGATTTATAGAAAGCTTCACTAAAATAACATCCCCACTCTTCAAATTGCTTACCAAAGATTGTGAATTCAATTGGAATTCTGATTTCTTGAAACCTTGAAAGCAAAAACTTCAGAAGCACCTATATTAAGAGGTCCAAATTGGAAACTTCCTTTCCATATTTCCATATATGCTTCAGATACAACTCTAAGAACTGTATTGGGACAAAAGAAATTGATTCCTTATGCCATTTACTATACAGGTAAGAATTTGACTCCCACGGAGTTGAATTATACTATGACTAAAAAGGAATTTTTAGTTGTTGTTCATGCAATTAACAAGTTTAGACACTCTATAACAGGCTATGAAACCTTAGCTCATACAGATCACTTTGCAATTAGATATTTGATGAATAAACCGATTACTAATGGTAGGGTTACAAGATGGCTTTTACTTTTGCAAAAATTCAACATTACTATGCTAGATAGACCTGGAAAACAAAACATAGTTGTTGATTTCTTGTCCAGGATTCATAATATCAAAGAAGATCCTCCGGTTGAAGATAAGTTTCTTGATGAATATCTTTTTGCAGTAACTACTCAAACTCCTTGGTTTACAGATGTTGCTAATTATTTGGTCACAGTAAAGTTACCTTCACATTTGTTTCCTAGAGAGAAAAGAAAAATTATTCAGGAAAGTGCAAGATATTCATGGATCACTAATGAATTGTATAAAACATGGCCAGATATTATGATCATAAGGTGTGTTAGGGAAGATGAAATGTCTGAGATTCTTAAGCATGTCATGATGAGCTGTGTGGTAGACACTTTGCTGACAAGAGGGCAACCTATAAAATCCTTTTTTTAGGATATTATTAGCCATCCATCTTCAAAGATGCTAAAGAATATGTCAGGAGATGTGACAGCTACCAAAGGGTAGGGAATCCTTCTCCCTCAAATAAAATGCCATTACAAACTCAGGTGCTCATCAAACCTTTTGAAAAATGGGCCTTATATTTTATTGGACCAATTAATCCTCCATCTAAGCAAAAAAAGTATATATTGGGGTGCACTGATTATGTCACTAAGTGGGTTGAAGCCAAAGAGTTACCTTTTGCTAATGAAAAATCTGTAATTAGTTTTCTTTTTGATGACATCTTCACTCATTTTGGTGTTCCAAGAGAAATTGTGACGGATTAGGGATCTCAATTTACATCTAACAGGGTGGAAGGGCTTGTGGAAGAATACAATATCAAGCATAGAAAATCTACTCCCTATCATCCACAAGCAAATGGTGAAGTGGAATATACAAATAAAGTGGTTGAAGGAATCCTCACCAAGACTGTGCATCTACATAGAAGAGATTGGGCAGAAAGGCTTCCTGAAGCCTTATGGGGCTATATAACTACATGGAGGAATAACTACATGGAGGAACACAATGGGACACACGCCCTATGAACTTTTTTATGGGAAACGAGTCATGTTCCCTATAGAGTTCCAAATCAGAACTTTCAAGATGGCAGTCCAACTAGGACTAGATTTATCAGAGGCACAAAAGCATATGTTGGAGCAATTAAACGAACTTGATGAAATCAGGCAAGAGGTAGTTCAAAGGACTGGTATAGTCCAACAACAGAGGGATCAATGGCATGACAAATATATCAAGGACAAGAAGTTTCAAGTGGGAGATTGGGCGCTGTTATTTGATTCAAAGTTAAAAATTTTCAAGGGAAGTTTCAAACTCATTGGCTTGGGCCATATGAGATTGAAAACGTCTTTAGTAATGGAGCAATGATGATCAAAACAATAAATGAAAGTAAAACTCCTCTTCTTGTGAATGGTCATAGATTAAAAATATATCAGAAACCAGTTTCAAAGAGGAGTTCATCAAGATTTTCCAAGACAATTCCGAAATGAAGTTAGTGAAGAAGAATCCTTCTTCTCCACTAACTTAGTCTTTATTTTTCCTATATATATATATATATTATATATATTATATATATAATATATAATAAGAAATGGTATAAGGTTGAAAACCAATCATCGATTGGCATACTTATACATAAAATACAGGGTGAAAATCATAGGTTTCTGACACCATATATTTTCCATTTTCTTTTTTCTAATAAGTAGTGAAAAAAAGCCACAGTCACTTTGTAGTTTAGATTCTGCAAAATCCATCATCTCATCTCACCTCACTCCATTTTATTTTTACAATTTCACTTCATCCCATTGTCATATTTCATCAATAAATTTTTCCTTTTTTCAATATTCATTCCATTTCCATTTCATTTATCATCTTGCCTTACATCTCATTTTATTTTCACTTACATAGCCATTTTCATTTCATTCATGATCCATAAGCCATATTTCACTTTCTGTTTCACGTTCTGCAGTTGATTCTGTTCTGCAACTAATCTGATTCTGTAACTACAATTTGTTTATTAGTTCGGGCACAAGTGTATAGTTCATAATAAAACCATGTATGCAGGGAATTGAAGAAAATCAATTTTTGAAGACCAATCATGCTCAAGGTACCTATGGATCAACATGAAAAAAATTAGCAAGCGAAAGGTAAAGGTTCCAAAGGTAAATGAAAAAATTTATTTCAAAAAGCAATTTGAAAACATAAGTTTGTATAGTATGTATAATCACATGTCTCCTTAATCAAACATCATTTGATTTGACCACCACGATGTCTCCACCATATCTTTCGTCTTTAATGACAAAATGTCTTAATGATTCTTTCATAACAAATCTCCGCTTCAAACTCCACAACCTGTACTCAAACAGTCCTCCACAACTACACCTGTTAACGGTCAAGACAATGATGTGACCTACCTATCTATAACTCTCTAAACCCTTACTGTCTATTTATTACATGCAAACTCTTAATTTTTTATCTCATATTCACGCAGTGATTCCATATACACAATATTTCCATTTATATATAAACAATCATTCCATTTTTCAAATACACACAGTCTTTCCATATACACAGTCATTCCATTTCTTAAATAGCACTCGTTTTATAAACAGTGAGAGTAATTTTGAAGGTTAACTGAAAATAGGGGATATGGGGCTTATTGTCAGAATAGAGCCTATAAGGGTAAAGTATATGGAGGGGTATCCAAAGCTTAAAGGGATGCTACAGAAGGCTGGATGGTTAAATTTTATTGAAAAATTTGACGGCTACCATAAGGAAATTACCAAGCCTTTTGCAAGGTTATTTGATGCCACAGAAGTGGAGATAGGAGATATCAAATTTGCAGTCACAAAATCCTTCATAGCAGAAGCAACAAAGATACCAAGACAAGGAGAAAGATGGTTTAAAAACAAGGAATTTCATGGTGAATCTTGGAAAGTGATTCTTAGAAACCCAAGTATGGATGTTACAATATTTAGAAAGGGAATTCCTATTTCAACACTCAAGAACAAATGGAGTAATATGTTGTTAATATTGCAAAAATTCATTACATTTGAAGGAAGATTTGGGTCTATGTATGTTTACCATATACGTTTATTAATGAATTTTTTAGAAAATGGAAGAATCAACCTTCCCTTCTTCCTTCTAAACAGCCTGAGAAGGATGGCTACAAATGTCCAAAAGAAAATTGAATCCATAGAAACAACTATGTATTATCATAGATTAGTGAAAATACTAGTTCAATTCCATTTGAGAAGTATAGGGGATACATGGGAAGATTTCTTGGTAAGAATATTTTTTCCAGGATGCTCCAGAGTCACCGAAGGAGAGTCATGTTAAGAAAAGTAGGAGGAGAAAGATCAACATTAATATTCAAACCTCCTCAAAAAAGTATTATGTAGAGACAACTTCTAAACCAGAGGTTAGGAAGCAGACTAAATAGAAAGGAAAAATGAAAGAGAGGGTTGAAGAAATCAATGAAGACATTCCTAAACCTTCATCACCAAAAGAAGATGAATAGTTACTCTCCGAAAGACTGACCAAGATTAAGGAGCAAATAAAGAAAAATAAGGAGATAGGAAAGAGGAAGAAGGACACAAGAGAAGAAACCATAAGCTTCCAAAACCTGAGAAGGAGCTCTAAACTCTGAGGTAAGGTGAAGAAGGTAACATCAAAAGAAGCCTAGTTCATAAACTTAGGGGAAGAAACCCCAGTTCAATCTCCTGATAGTATTCCATCTGAACATAGTCTACAAAACTCTCTTCCACAGAATTTTGAAGGCATCCCAAGCAAAGCTTCTCCTGGCATAGATCCAGTACAACAACAAATCTATGACTGCATAGAGTCATTAGAGAAAAAGAATACCTCAACGGATCCAGGATCCTCAGCCAATCTAGAGAATCCTGTCAATCTACAAGAATCTCTAACTAGCTCTCTCAAACAAGAAATCTTTGAGTTAGAGATTTTGAACATGCACATTCAAAAAAAAAATGAAACCTTGAGGGAACAGAACAAGCTAGATAGAGCCATTCATGATAAAACAATGCTACACTTGGGGTTATGGTAGAAGAAAAACAGAAAGCTGACAAGGAAAATAGGAAGCTGAGAAGAACACTTATCAACCTCAAATACATACTTCTTATGAAGAAGCCAAGGATGGTAGTCAGTGCAAAGAGAAGTAAGAAAAGGAAGTTGGATGTGCTGGCAAAAGTGTCAGAACAAATGCAATAGGAGAAAGAAGTTCACATTTTTGAAAATTTCATGGGGACATGCAATGATTTTGTAGTGGGGGTATGTTGAGCCTAAAAATTACTCTTTCCCTAGCAACGCTTCTCATTCCTTTTCTTTGCTTTTCCATGAAAAAGATGCCTTCTCATCATCAATGATCGGTATATACTGTCTTGAGGAGGACATTTAGTGATTTACATGTTATGCTTTTATGTTTTTCTGTTTGAATAAAATTTTGTATATTAGCTATGGACGCAGCATATTCTGCAGCTAGTCGGTTGTTCTGCAGCTACCTTCATGCTTTAACAGGTTCCAGGTGTCAGAAGGAGAAACTAGCTACATGGGCAGCTTGGAAATCATCATGACATGGACCCTGTCCTATTCACCTAGCATAAGCTGACAAAGAAGATGGTATAAGACTACGATCAATGAAGAAGTCAAACGCAGAGACCAAAGGTAACATGACTCTATTTCGTGGTTAATTACACGTTTCACGGTGATGGGAAGCATTATCCAGAACAACTACCTATACCTACAGACTCCAACAACCACCTGTACAACCGAATCTAACAGCCACCATATCTTGGATTTATGTCTCCAGCAGCCAAGGAAGAAATTTCACACATTTGTCTTCTACGTGTTTAGCTACAACATGTAACTCCACAAACAATTGTATAGTTTTTCTTATAAATACTTGTGTAAAGGACTGAAGAAGTTAGTAGTAATGGTGACATTTTTATTGTGAAGCTGAAGTTTTGAACTCTATAATTCCTAGGCGTTTTCTATCCCTGTTTTTAATATGAAGACTACATGTTTTATGGAAATCTGAAGAAGTTTTCTTGGAGTTGATTAAGCAAGCATAGCCTAGTCAGTTGCAGAGGGCCCCTGCACTAAAGAAGGCTTCATTTCATTTTATTTTTCCTCTTCTAGTTAAACTGTAAATTCATCATTTCCTTTCACAATGTTTATAATCATTTTCGTGCTAACAATGTTTATAATGCAATTTTCATCATTTTCTTACTAATAATATTCATAATTTAGAGCAACTTCTTTTTGTTTGATCTCTTTCTAGTTTTAATCAGTAGTTATAAGTTGAAACTCGATAATGTAAATTAGTTTACTTCATTTAATGTTTTACTAGTATTTAAATTCTCAATTAGATTGATCAGTGCCATTTATTGCCCTTGCCATTTTATTTCTATTTTATTGGCTCATGGTGTTAATGAATGTTTATGAAAGACTCTTCAAGTTGATAATTCATCCTAAACTAAGTGGTTGAACATTTCATTTATGCAATGAGTCTTTGTTGCATCTACGTATTTGTTTTCTCTTAGAATAATGAAGTACATAATTTCTCAAATGTCATCATAAGGAGACTTTCTCCCAAAATTGAGAGGCAGAGTAACTAAGTATTACATTTAGTTTTATTTTTGTAGTTAATTAGACATCAGTTGTAAATTTCACTTTCAGTTTTTAATTCATGATTTCGAAATAATGGTAAAACAAGAATAGAAACTCTGTTTTCATTTCTTGCCTAAACTTTACATCCAAGTCTTTCTTAAGATCCTTTTTTTCCATTTTTAGATTTTGAGCAGTTTTTACAAAAGTTAGACTTAAGTTTTTGATAATTACATTGTAAATCATTAGGGATTAAAGGACCAAAAACCCCCAAAACAAAATAAAACACAAAAAACAATGTAAATTTTGAGACAGGAACTATAAACTCAAAACGAGAACTCCGCCCAAAAAACTCCAAAAAACATAAAAAAACAATGCGAAAAACGAAAAGTGTGTATACTAGAATGATGGTTTTTTAGGGCAATTCTGAACATGTTTTAAAAATGGCAGTGAGAATGAATTTTTTGTGTAAAAATTGTGCAAAAACCAGCTTGAAAATTAAAAGTACTAATAATGGAACGATGGATTTTTTTTTTTAGGGTTAATTTTCAACATTTTAAAAAAATGCCAGTAAAACCGAATTTTTATGTGCAAAAAACACCCTCAAAATGAAAGTGTTGATGCAAGAATAACAATTTTTTTTTGTAAATTTTCAGCATTTTGAAATAACGGTGTAAAAGATTTTGTTATGACTCCAAAAAACATTACAATTTGAAAAAAGTAATGAAAACATAAAATTAAAAATAAAAACAAAAATAAAAACAATGAAGAAAAACAAATAAAAATAAAAATAAAATACCAACGTAAATAAACATATATTAAAAAAAATCATCCATAAAAATGTAAAAAAACCAAATTAACCTATTAAATAGAATTAAAAAATTCAAAAAAATTAAAGAAATAAATAATAAGAAAAACATATTTTCAAAAAAATAACATTTTTTTAATGTGGTAAACCATGAAAAAAATTGGAACAAAAAAATAAAAATAAAAATACTATAAAATTAAGTAAAAATAGGAAATTTTAAAAAAGCATTAAGAAAAACTAAAAAAATTACATTAAATTAAAAACAAACTAGATTAAAAAAATAGAAGCATAGCAAAAAATAAAAAAAATAAAAAACTACAAAATTAAGATTTAAAAACTTTCAAAAATCTAAAAAAACAAAAAATGCGGAAATTAAAAAGAATAAAAACCCGAAAATATTAAAAAAAAAAAAAAAAAAACAATTTTCCAAATTAAACATCATTTTTAAAAAAACATTAAAATAAAAAAAGCTAAATATATTTTGATATTAAAGTACAATTAAAATATATATATTTTATCAAAATATAAAAATAAACTATATATATAATATATATATTTATTATATTATATGAACAAAATTTATTTTTTATTTAAAAAAACAATTTTATCGGCCACCACCTCCACAGGCGGTCGGGCGGTGGCTATTCGATTCCGAGAATTGCATAGCCACTTCCCGGCCACCACCATGGGCAGTTGGGCGGTGGCTATTCGATTCCGAGAATTGAATAACTCCTTCCCGGCCACCTCAACGAGCGGTTGGGCGGTGGCTATTTGATTCTCGGAATCGGATAGCCACCTGTGGAGGTGGTTAGGTGGTGGTTATCTGATTCTCAGAATCGGATAGCCATCGCTCTGCTACCCATGGGGGCGGGCGAGTGGTGGGTATCCGATTCTGAGAATCAGATATCCACCTTAAGGGGAGTCAGGGGGTGGTTATCTGATTTCAAGAATCAGATAGCCACTGCGTGGCCACTGATGGGGGTGGTTATCTGATTCTTGAAATAGAATAGCCATCGCTCGACCAACTGTGGAGGTGGCTATGCGATTCTCGTAATCGAATAGCCATCGCCCAGATGCCTGTGGGGGTGGCTATCCAATTCTCGGAATTGAATAGCCATCACCTGGTTGCCCATGGGGGTGGTTATTCGATTCCGATTACGGGAACATGCGTTCAATATTTGTAATATGTGATTTTCGCATTAATTTTTAAGTTAATCATTATTTTTTGAAAAAAAATAGTGATTATTATTATTTTTTTGACATGAAATTCATAAAAAAACTATTGTTTAACCATTTTTAGTTAAAATTTTCGTATAAAAATTGTGATTTTGACATGTCAATTCTAGCAAAAAATTATCAAAATGTGTAGTTTTTTAGTTATATTTATGTTTGAAAATGTTATTTTTATGTCCATTGTTAAAAAATATTGTTCTTTAGAAACAATTATTTCATGTGGATTGAAAAATTAATTAAGGATGTATAAATATGTAAAATATCGAAAATTCAAAATATCGATCTTCTAATTTAAAAATGCAAAAAAATAAAAACCTTACTGCAAAAAAATTAAAATTAAAATAAAATCAAGAAAATATGAAGAAAACTACCACTTCAAAAAATATTAAATTTACAATAATTATTTATATTTCATACATTAGAAAATATAAAGTCAAAAAATAGGTCTTTTAAAAAAAGGGTCAGATGCAAAATTACCACTTTTTAAAATCAGTATGAAAATCAGTACCATTCTAAAACACAATGTAAATAAAAAAAATTAAAGTGCCAACAACTATGCTTTAGAAAAAACATGTGTGTTCTGCATCACCCCTTTTCAAACTCGGGTCACTTTTTTGCTATCTCTACGAAACGGGTAGCAATATCAGCTCCCATTTCAAAGTTTACATTGTTAAAAACAACGAAGTAAGAAGGGTTGTTTAGCACAAAAAGTGCACTACACTTCATCAGTTTACAATACCCAGATTGATAATTTATGTAGAGAAATTTAGGACACTAAATTGACCAAACACCTTGTTATTGGGTTCCAAAGCTTATAATTCTTTAAACCATCCTTATACCCAATAAAGATGCACTTTTTAGATTTACTCTCCAACTTGGTTCTTTTTTCCTTTGGAACATGTACATGTGCATCACATCCAAATACCCTCAAATCTGAAATAGAAGGGTTCTTACCAGTCCATACCTCTTGTGGAGTCTTATCTTCCAATGTTGATGAAAGTGATCAATTGACTAGGTAACATGCAATCTCCACTACCTCTGCCCAGAATTCTTGTCCTAACCCGGAACCACTGAGCATGCTTTTTTCCCTTTCCATCAACGGCTTGTTCATTCCTTCTGCAACTCCATTTGTTGAGGTGTGTATGGAGTAGTCCTTTGTTGTGCTATACCACACTTCTTTTACAATTCTTCAAATTCCTTACTGCAAAACTCTCCATCGTTATCTATCCTCGGCGCCTTTATCTTCGTCTCTCTCCAATTTTCCACGAGAGCCTTAAATTCTTTAAACCTCTCAAAGACTTCAGATTTCTTCTTAGGGAAATATATCCATGTATTCCTTAAGAAGTCATCTATAAATGATACATAGTATACAGACTTACCCAGTGATGGAACCTTCACAGGTCCAAACACATCACTATGCAGAAGCTCTAATATATGTTTCTCCCTCTTACCACTAGAGGGAAAACTCACCTAATTTCACTTCCCATATACACAATTTTCACAGAAATCAAAATCCAGAGAGTTATTATTCATACCTTCTACCATACCTTTATCATGAAGTATTCGAAGGCCCTTCTCTCCAATATGTCCAAGACTTTGATGCCACAGCATGGTCTTCTCTCCAGAGACCACTATATTTTCTGCTCCACTTTCAAGAACTACAGAATTGTTGCACCCATCAATAACAGTGCTACCTTGTAGCTTGTACAGAGTTCCAATTTGAACTTCCCGCATTAATACTAGTGCTCCCACAACCATTTTGCAGGTATCCTTCTCGAACATTGTTTTTACACCTGCATCATTCAGCTTACTTACGAAAATCATCTTTCTAGCCAATGCAGGAATATGTAGAACACCTGGAAGTGTTCTAACCCTTCCACCTTGCAACTTCAACTTTACTTTTCTGCGACCAAAGATTCTAGCCTTCATGTCATCCCCCAAGAAGACATCACCACCATCATATTTCTCATACTCATAGAACCATTCTCTATGGGGAGTGAAGTGAAAGGATGGACCTGAGTCAATCAACCATGCCTCATGATCTACATGTGTACTTGAAGAAGCCAAGTACACATCCCCACCTTCATCTGAGGTGGTTTTCACCTCTGCAGAAGGAGTATCATCAGATCACTTTCCTTTTTTGGGAGCTTTAGATTTACAATCCCTTTTGTAGTGCCCTTCGTTTGTGCATTTCTAGCACACCACCTTGACAGGTTTTCCTGGTGATTTAGACCTCCCTCTAGATTTAGATCTCCCACTCGATGACTTATTTTTGTTTCTATTATGGGACTGTTCTCGTACAGACAAGGCATCACCATTCTGGCTCTTCATATCTTTTCATCTCATCTCCTCCGTCAGCAAGGATGAGACTATTCCATCAAGCACAATATTAAATGTGTTCAAATGTTCTGTCACCGAGTCTCCATATTTCATCCTTAGGTTATACAACTTTTTCCGTAAGAACAATTTATTTACCAGAGACTTGGATTGGTATAAAGTCCCTAACTTGTCCCACAAAGCCTTTACTGTAGCTTCCCCTGATACACTCAGCAATACTGAATCTGAGACACACAATCATATTGTGCTCTTAGCCTTCCGATCCAACTTCTTCCATTCTTCATCGGACACTCCTATTGGTTTAGTACCTGGATCTACCAAGACCCATTGATCTTTGTCCACCAACAGATCCTCCATCTTTAGTTTCCATAAGTCAAAACTCTAACCATTAAATTTCTCGATCTCTATCTTTCCACTGCTCGCCATCCTCTTTCACCACCAGAATTTATCCCACAGATCTCCCACTGAACAGGGTCTACTATAGGCTCGATCAAAACCCCTCAGCAACAAAGGCGTCCCCTTGAAGCCAAAACAACTCCGATACCGAATGTAGGTTTTAACCTCGTACATAAATTACCTGCATACGGATTCTAAAACACAGAAAATAAGCAATGCGAGAGCATAACACATAAAACACATATACACAGAGATTTCCCCTGGATACCAAAACCAAGACTACTAGCTTGATTTTTCATTATGTTCGTTTGAATGTTACAATACATATTTATACATGCCGAAGCATCCAATACCATGGATCGAAAACCATCGTGTCCAAAACCATGGAACGAAAACCATTGCAGCCAAAACCATGTGCGAAAATTTATGCAAAAAACCATAGGTAGGTCTGCCCAGCCTAATATAGGGTCCAAAAACAAAATCTTCCAGGACGCTACCTCGAACCTCATAGAGTGGGGTTACCTGCACCCCTCAAACCCCCTGTGATCCCCCCCCCTCGCTATGCAATCGGTGCAACAAAGGGGGGGCTCCACCCCCCTTATAACCCCCTGGTTAACTATGTGGGCTAGTTGTGGAAAGAATATAACACAACCCAACAGAGTTTAAATGCCTCCATAGAAAATAAAAAAGTGAAAGCAAACGACATGCACTCTGCGGACTTACCATGGTGTTGTAATACAGTGTGTGTAGATGTTAAGCATATGCAATCTCTTGATTGTGACATGCAAGAAAACATGAGAAAAAGAGATAACTCATGTATACGTATAGTAGGTTTGCGTGCTATGTAAGATTCCTCCAATGCATGAGCGATAGGATCATGTTGTTCAGTTGGAGGAAGAGAAATATGTGTGTTGGGTAGATCTTCAATGCATACAAATGGGTGGTGAGGAGCCTTGGGTAGTTCAATAATTTCATGATTGGAAGTGAAATGAAGCCTAGGAGAATGAGGGCTTGACATGACCATCATCGCGGGCTGAAGTGCCTTGACAACCTGCGGGGTTTCAACTTCATTAACAAATAGATCTTCATAAACATGTGGTTTTGAAAGATCAACGACGATAGAATCATCATCGTGATCAAATACAAGAGTAAATAGATCACCACAGTTGCGATCAGAAAAATAAATGGTTTCATCGACATCCTCATGATCTGATGAATCAAACAGAGGGGTAGATGTGAAGAAATAATGTTTACCCTCTACGTTTCCAGAAAAAGAAGATGAAAAATAAAGTATATTTTCAATGAATAATTTTTCCTCTCTAGTTTTGAATGATGGAATGACATTCGATTTTTTATGCAAATGATCGGAGGTAGAAACATCCATGGATAGCTTCACACAAGGAAAATTAGAGATAACAGACTCACCAAAGATGTTAGGAAAAAGTGGAGGAGGCACGGACAAAAAGAGTCCATTCTTCATTATGGGTTGATGTTCATATCCCCATCCACACTCATCATAAATGACAACAGGTTGGTTGTGAAACATCAACTTCGTCGATGGCTTGATCCTCTTTCACAATAGGTGTGAAGTTGAGGATGGAAGAACAAAAGAAAGTGAAATACATAGGATCAAAATAACATGAAGATGGATGTTGAGGTAACAAGTGTGTATGACAACCCGTGGGTTTCCCAACCAAATCTGTGGAGAAATTAAGAGTAGTGACGGTGGGAGGATGTAACAATTGAACAGATGTGTGTGCATTCTCTCCCACATCACTGTATGGGGGTGGAGTTATTTGATGAGAAAAAGGCAGAGAGTCGTTTGTGACAACAACGGTATCCGCTTGTGATTGCAGAGCTCCATCACTGTAGTATGCTGAGCAGGGTTTGAACATTAACTTCAATTTGGGACAGAGTGATTTGGTAAGAAAATATTGAAATATTCCCATGAGATATTGGAATTCCATCTGAATTTTTGGAGCTCCAAACATAAGTAAATAGAAGGGCTGCAAAAAATCCATAGGCGATTCATACGGGGCCTTCTATTGTTTTAATGTTTTTTGGTCAAGAGCTTCAGGATCAAAATGATGGAAAAAAAAAATCAATTAGATCATTGAAGTGTTGGCTCTATTATATTAAAAGAGTGAAATATCAAATCATACATACAACCATGAATTCCATTAGCCCCAATAGTGGAACATTACAGTCACTGTCGCCTGCTCCTCTAAAGAGATGTACTAGCTTTACACTCTGGAGAAGCCAAGGCTCGTTACAATACATTCCAAGCTTTCTCTAAGTTTTACCTATAATAATATTGGCTCCCAAAAGCTTGTACAATTATTTATGAGGTTCTATAAATAGCAAAGGGTGGGGTGACCCTTGACATTCGCCGCTGTGACTCCTCATCTACCCTCATGACACTTCAACTACTACATTACTATTACATTCTACTATTGACACTTGGTATTTCACTTTTAAACCATGTTTACATTAAAATCTACACATGTACCCATGTGAGACAAAAATAGGCTTGAGTAATCCATGCAAGGCATCACTAAGAGTCAGACAACAATGGGAAGACTAACACTTCGACATCCTCATGATGACCAATGATGGCGAACAAATTCCAAGTTTAGTAGTCTATTATGTTGTCCACGTACTCGGTGGTGACATCCTTTTGAAAGCGAACTCTTGCCTCTGTTGCATCTAGGTACACAGATATTTCACCTTTGTCCAACTTGTCTAATAACATGCGCATCGTAGTCTTGAGTGCAGCCACACCAACGACATACTGGTGCATATTGTCTACACTCATCTACAATTTTGTGCTAGTGGCTATGGACACCAACTGATCAAAGTACATGTCCGTCTCTGATTGGACTTTTTTCTTTTACATTGCCTCGGTCATTGTGCCAATGGATTGGATTGCATGGGTGCACATAATGACATCCATGCTTTCAAACACTCATGCATGTGAAGCTTGCAAGATTGTGATGAGCTGCAGGAGTTCCTCATAGTTCTAGATCTGACTCTAGTTGTGTGCCTTCAACTCTACCACCTTTGGCTTCATCATCTTTGGTAAGTGAAATAGGGCTCCCTTATACCTCATTGTCCATATCTTCATGTGATTTTCAACAATGTGCAAGTATGACAGGATGCATTCTCTCCTAGCATAATGTTGCTGCCAACCGTTGAGATGGAAAACTGGCTTATGCACAGTGACAAATTTGAGGTACAAATTCTGTATTACTGTCTCAAGAGATGATACTTCATCTAGTATCGCTCTCCTCAACTTAGCTCTGGTGGATGTTGTAAATTTTCTCCTCCTTGCTTGGTCGCTTGTAAATCCTTAGCCACGTACTTGTTCTCAACTACCAAGAATCTAACACTTGAGCTTGTGGATTCAGCATATGATTTTGTAGCATCAGTCAATGTAGTTGGTATCTGTGCACATTAGATACGATCACTCACTCTTCAGACTGTGCAATAGATACATGGGCATCCATAGTAGGCACTCTACACGACTTCACAACTCTGTGTTGTGACTCATTGATAGAGATGTTGTGCATCTTCGCTTCCAGATTGTCATCAAGGATTTTAGTGTCTCCTTGATCGCTTGGGAATTTCTCTACATCCAAATCTGGTGAAGTCGATGGGGTGACCTCTTGGTCTTGAGGCATGAGGTTAATATCCTGATCTAACTCTGGCTGAACCACATTTGTGTCTATCTACTTTAGCATCTGTCAATCTCTTTAGCGAAGTCCTACTCCTGTCAATTCTCATCCTATCTGCTCAGTGCCAGCTACTCGAATGATTCAATAATTTGAACGGGCTTAGTTTCATCAATATGTGCATGATGTGCCTCCTGCTATTCATGTTCCTGTTGCGCTTCCTTCTCTCTTCTGCGTAACTCTTGTTCTTCCCTGGGTTGTTGCTTCAACTCCTACAACTCCTTTTCTCCATCCTTTAGGTTCTGCTTCCCCCTCTACCTTTACGTGATCCTTCTATCATGTTGTCACCTCTACTCCTCAATCTCCAAAGCTTCTCTTAACACAGGTCGATCTTCTTTGAACTTTCAGCTTTGTTCCACGTCTGCGCTGCCAAAAAATTTCTTCTTGCCTTTGTCAAGCAAAGTTCTACTACCCTCTATTGCTACTGATTATGCTACTCTCTGAGATGATGATGCCTTCTACATTGCTAACCGCTGTACATATATTCTCACGAGTTCATTGAGCCTGGAGAGGTTGTAGCAATATCTCCATGGGTCTTCCTCTAGCAAATGATGTGGCCCTGGGATCCAAGGATGATACACTCCCACATAGTGGTCTTATACTAGGTGATGTAGGTCAGATGGATTGAAACATCTCATGCCAAAGGTGAACCTCTCAAATTTCTCCATCTCAGCCTAATAATGCTTGAGATTCTAGATGTCATACAATCCGATTTGCAAAGGAAGAGCGGATCAAGGTGCCTTCTTCTTCCTATATAGTCTAGTTGACAATTCTGTTAAGATGTGATACAACACTTCTTGCATGACCAACTTATCCATGGAAAACTTCGGTAAAACATTCAGATCCTTCTCCACATTGTACATCCAGATGAAGGTTTCAAGGGGTGATGCGTACCAATCTGCTATGTCACCCAATGCCTCCATTGATACTTGTCACATGCAAGGTAGATCCTGCTCAAAGCTCATCTTATATACCACGGTGACGAAGTGGTATGGTAGTTGTAGGATAACTCCAAGAAAGTTGCATTTAGATAACAACTTACAATAAGTGTGCATAGAGGTTTTCGAAGGTGTCCATCCCAATCCAAGCATGGGAACTATTGACGGGCATAGATTGCATTAGGTATGTAAGCGGAAATGAAAACCTTTGATTGTTGACCCTTGGGTGGATGCCAGGATTCTGTTACTTTTTCCTTCAAGTTGAGAGCCAACATGTCAGACCAGTTGAAAGGTCTTCCTTTGCTTGCCAGTTTATCCAACACAATCACCCAACTCTGTGGTAAGGTTTTTGTGCTCTCTTGCCCTTATAAGAGACATACGAAGATGAATAAGAGTTGATATGACTTCCATAGTATCCTTGTCTTGTACAATTGGTTGGGTGTCATCCTGAATTTAGATGTCTCTTTCACGACCTCTTCTAGATGTCTCTTGAGTTTTCTCTGTTGCTGGGTCTGGTGAAGGGTGTATCCATCGTGATCACTGGCTACAACAAGTAATATATCTCCTGAAAGTCCTTTTCCCTGAAGGTCGCAATTTCTATCGCACTGATATTGCTCAACACCATTTTCTTTGGATCAATATGCGAGACAATCCAATGGATCATGTCCACGCATGGAAACATGAGATATCTGCGTGAAATCTAGTACAAGCCAGACTTGTGTATGTTGACGTAGACTTTGCGGTCCTCCAGATTCTCCTCAAATATTCCTAAGAATATTTCATTTATGTCCTACCATTTCATCTTTATCTCATTTTCTATGAACAACTTAGTGTCTTCATAGATCGACAAGCTCATAGACACTTGCTCAAATGAATCTTCAGTCGCACTCTCAACGGTGTCCTTTGACCCTACACTCTTGGAAGCCATTGTACCTATACTATTGAGATACTGACAAACACTTGTGATACCTTGAGATAGAGAAACACTCATGGAAAACACAATGTTAGTTGAAAACCAAAACAACTTGAGGAATGACATGCAACACACCTTGGTGACTAACTGGAAAGTTTGCTCAATTTTCACTGAGAGGCTGGGAGACTGATTGCCAAAATTGTGCAGAACACAGTATGGACCATCACCGGGCTGACTAACTATTGAAACATCATAGAGAACAATCCATATTGGCCTACCAAGGACTGAAACTACGCAATGCACAGTTTTAGTCAACAATGACTGCAACCTGGTCAACTTTAATTCCGTCATTCCGAGGGCCAACAGAGCAATGCCTCTTAGAGTTGCATAGAGAAATCCTGGGATACCATTCTTGAGCAAGCTCTACATAATTCCTGGGTGGAAGGCATAGCCTTCACTCTCATAAATGCGTAGTGAAAGCTGGTCAAGGCAAGGTCTGGGCCATGACAGGCCAAACTCGTCGACAAGCGACTGAAAACATGAAAAGGCTAAATGCATGTGCGAAGGTGAGTGGAGACAAGAATGAATGATCATTCATGCAAATGTGAGTACAAAATTTAGCAAATGGGAAATAGGTAAGTGTGTGAAGCGAGTCGCTACAACAACGATCGTTAGTGCAGAAATAGTGTCATGCATGTGACAACGATGAGATCTAATGAAAAACTTTAAAAAATACTTCTACAAGCTAACATGCATTAAAACTATAGAAAGTGTTTTAAAAAACCAAGAAAACAACACTCACACAATCCGAAATACAAAAAGTGACAAAAAAAAGCAAAATATATGAAAAGCGGGCTTACCCGAAAAAGGCTAAGTTGTATGTGCTCAATGCTCCTACATGCAACGGGGGATGTCATAGCTCCAAGATCGAAGTGAAGAATGAGCTCTGAAGCATCAAATAAGTAAGTTTTATAAGTTTAAGGTTTATGACACGCATGCCACAATTATAGGAAAAGGTGACACTTGGTGGGAAGTTTCTACAATGGATTCTGCATGTAACCTCTAGCTGCTAAAAATGGATCCCTAAAATCTAGGGATGTTTTTTGCTTTTTGATTCTTTATTTTTTTGGGAAAAAGCAACCCATGCATGCAAATCAAGATTTCTCAATCCTAGAGGGAACCGATAAACTTGGGAGCACATGCAACGGATTGCAATTCGTGGATTACTTCTGCAAAGTTTATGGGTTAAGTGGCTCTGACTACCCCTCAAGCTCTGCGTAATCTCTAGATTGAAGCCCTGGCTATCAACCAAAAGTGTGAAAAATTTGAGAGAAAGCCTAGTGATGGGATGCTCTATGAAATTTCTAGAGGGATGCTTTCTCTGAACATTTATGGAGATCAATAGGCTACCTTGATGATCTATGAAATTCTAGAGAGGAAGGTTGGTTCCCATCTAGTTCTGCACAATTTTCCAATTGAGCAAAACAACCAAAAAATGACCAAGTTCTGGAATGTCATCTTGCGGGTGGGAGGAAAACAAGCTAGCAAACATAAACTGATAAGCCACTGAAACTCAACTAAAGCATATGTACCTGGACAATGCAAGACATGCTGCTAAGGATGGTTGCTAGGGAGGCTCCAAAATGAAGCTGAGGCAAAATTTTGGAGGGTGGTTGTAGCCGCTACAACACTAGGTTAAATACGAAGTATTTTTGTTATAAATTCCTAATATTAGTGAGGGTTGTCCAAGATGAAATGCCAATCAAAAAGTCACGGTCATGTTCACTTTGAACTATTTTTTATTTTATTATTGTTTCTTGAAAAATGTGTTTCTAAAATAGGGTTTTTAGATATTGAAGTTTGATTATGGATTATTAACTAAAGAATACATAAAATAAATGAAGCGTAAATATTAATATGTCATATTATATTTACATATGAATATATATAATTTATTTTGAAAATTATTATTAATAATTATAAAAAATAAAATAATATATATCGATGAACTAATGATTCATGTTTATTAAGACCATTGTGGTTTATCGGACCTTATAAAGGTAAGTGATTAATTGCAATTTTTTAATATTTTATTTCTATGATTAAAAAAAATGGAATGAAGTTCTCCTAGATCATTATACTTTTGTTCACAAAAAAATTCAAGAAGGTTGGTAGTGTAGCAAATGTTTTGGAAATGAGAATAGATGTGAGTAAGAGCCAGGTAATCCAAGAGAAAGTATTTTTCATCTTTAACTCTCTTAGTATTGCAAAGATGACTGATTGTTTTGTCCCAGGGTGTTTTGGTGATAGACCAATGTCTGGTTTGACATCAAAGCTCATAGGAGTTAGTTCTTATCTTTGCAATTTTCAGTTTCTTCTTAGTATTGGTCAAGGCAGAAAGATAATTCTAGTTAGAAAGAGTGGGGTTTATCACCTCTTTATAATAACTTAGCTTCATTTCCTCTCTAGCTCGTTATCAACCCTTTGAGCCTTATCCTTAAACGTGGAGATAATAACATTTTTAACATTATCCTTATTTCCAGGATGATCTCCTCCTTTATATTCCAATGGTCGAGCCAAGACTAGGCATCCTTATGCTAGCCTCACTTGAGACGGATGTTGGGGATTTGGCTAGAGTTAGAAGCAATTTTGGAGAACCCCTTAGCTTCCATGTTGTAAAGTTTCTTCTCATACATTTGACATGTAAACATAGCAATGCTTTCATTGGAAGAAAGGTTATGAAATGTAACACTTCCGTATCAAAATTGTCATTTTCCATTTCTGGATTGACAATTAAAAATGACTAGCAAAAATGACTAATAATATAATTGTTGTATTTGTTACTTGGTCATATTTTATTTCTTGGACTATAGTAGTCATTTACGTTAATAATTTTTAATTTTGTTAGTTATTATCTAGTCATATATTTTATCCCTAGACTAAATTAGTCATTTTTAGTTGGGTTACATAAATTTGTTGAAATTTAGTAGTAATTCACTTGAAATAATTGCGGAAACTAAATTTTTTAGTTGCATAGTCACTAATCTCTCATTTTGTACTAGTGAGAAGACTTCAAATTCTAGTAAGATTTGGAATTGTTCTATGAACATCATCAATCTTCTAGGTTGAGACCCCAATGGTCTACATTTTCCAAGAATTAGGGATCACTTCCTCGAGCATAAGACTTTATCTTCTAGCCATATTTGGAATTTTTCTAGGAATTTCACTAAGCATTCGAGTGTTGGTGGCCATCCTTAAACCACCGTTTATTGAGACTATGAGTTAATCCACCTTATACCATAATTTAAGAGAGCACTTTGACCCAATTCTTGCTATGCCATTAGATGAAATTTCAGCGTAAAAGTGGCCTCCTAAGGAAAAATAATAAAATAATAGTTAAAATAATAAAATAAGAGTTATGAATTTGGAGGGAAAAGAAGAAAAATATTTTTTTCAATTGTATTTTTGGTTTATCTCCTTATAGGTTTACTAAAGTTTCAAGTGTAGACACTCGTTGGATGTAGAATTAAATTCCACATCTATGGAATACCCATTATGTATAATTTTGAGAAGACCCACATCGATAGAAAATGTCAGATACATTAAAAAAACATGTTCAACACGCTTTTTTAATGTATCTTCAATTTTTATCAATGTGGGTCTTCTAAAAAATATGCATAATGGGTACTCGTTGGATGTGGACTTTGATTACCCATCCAATGACAATATACACTTGAAATTTGAGTAAAATTATAAGGAGATAAGCCAAAAATACAATTAAAAACAAGTAATTTTTATTATTTTCCCTCCAAAATATTTACACATACCTCTTTTTAAATTTAAAGGATTTTGATTGGTTTACATATTATGACATGGAAGTTACATGAAATTTTCATGGTCACTTTTACGCTCAGATTTCTTCTAATGACTTTTGTATTTTTGTATTCCAGCTCTCTTCTTAAACTCATATATACCACTTTGGATTAAGAGGTAGAATGTTGGAAACCTAATCCACTAAGGGTTATGGTGTGGAAGGTGAGCCATCAAGAGGATTCCAAGAGACCTTGCAATATGAATCCAATGGTCACAATGTTATTTTCATATGTACTATCTGTTGGAATAATAGAGAAATTCATGTGTATCTTTCATATTTGGTTGCACATTCAAACACAAATACTTTCATGAAATATTATACAACCTACTCTTACTTACCTTTATATTTATAAACCAAATATTGGTGATTTGCATAAAAGATATGGTATGTAGTTCCAATAGTATGGTATATGGTTTGTAAACAATGTATGACAAGGGGGCTAGTGAGTTGGGGGAATTTATGTGAAACAACCTGACATTAATACAATGTCATTCGAGGGCCACATCAGGATTATCAATGAAATGAATGTATTTTGTAGAGAGGTCACTAACATACCTTTATTTTTCTTGTCAAAATTGTAGCTCATGTGGAGAGGTTTAACTCTATAATTCACTCGAAAGCCTAACTTAGCGCTTACAGTTGCTACAAGGAACTGCTGATAACTAACTCCTAGGAAAGTAAATACCAATTTGCAATAGGTACAAGAGAAATTTCGACTCAATATTAGGTGGTTTATGGCTTCTCTCTACAAATTTTGGTTTGTTTAAGTCTATTGAGCATTATTGTTAAGAATTAACCTTGTTCCAATTCCTTTTCTCTATAGTTTCTTCCCATAATGTTATTTATTGTTTTACATGCAAAGAAAATAAGTTTCTATGTTTTTTAAGAAGCTCCTTCAATATATGAATGGGAAATCCATCTTCACACAAGCATGCCAACTTGTCATCTTGTTGCGGTATCTGAAGTTGTCACCTATTCTTTAACTCATTTAGACTACATTATCTAACCTAGGTCTATGCCCACATTTCTTAAAAAATTATATCTCCTAACAAATGTGATTGCATGTTATATATTAGACACCAAATATTTGTACAATCAAGTGAAACCCATACCCATGGCTAGAATATGCATGTGCAAACTCTAGCAACCAATAACACCTTGTCGACTTGTTGGTTAAGATTTGGGTTCAAGGTCATAGTCAACTCTTCCACTGCATTCTCTATGTCATAGCTACATTATCATTTTGTATCATATACAAATTACACTCCAATGTCCTTTTACCTTGAAATCATGTTGAGCAGTCTTTCTAACCCTTTCTGAAAATTTGAAAAGGGGTTTTTTGTCACTATAAAATGAAGTGAAACCCCAAATTTCTATACAATGAAGTGAAACCCCTTACCATGGCTAGAATCTAAAGGTGCAAACTGTAGCAGCTAATAACATCTTGTCAATTTTCTGGTTATTGTTTGGGTACAAGGTCACAAACAACTCTTCCATTATGCATTCCATTCTCTGTGTAATAGCTACATTACCATTTTGCATCATATATAAATTACACTCCAAAATCATTTTACCTTGAGTCCATTTTGGGCTATCCTGCTAACTCTTTGCGACAAAATTTAAAAGGGTTTTTTGTGAATTTATGGTTTCTAGTTTTCACCATATAAATTCATGATACTTTGAAGCATGCTCATCACGAGGCACCTCTACTTTATGTGTTAAACCAACTCGATATTTTTCACTCTATAAAGACAAAAAAGTTCAAGTTTTGATAATTGATTCAATGCACATGCCATACCATTTTACATTTACCATGTTTCTACAACATTCTTTACCTCAGCTTATTCTCAAAACCATGAGTATAAAAAATTATCATGGAAAATCCTAGCAAATCTCGTGGCATCAACAATTTTCCTATTAAGTATGCTCTATAATATATCTATATATATATATATATTATATATATACTAATATATATATATAATATATATATTATATATATATATATATATTACAAACACACACACACACACACACACACACACACACAAAGAAATTCAGTAATGTAGTTTATATTGTGCAAAAAGGAGAGCCTTAGTGCTTAATTCGATCTCATCATCATCTGTAGTCCTAAATACCACTCCCATCAAAAGTTTCATCCACAAGTGATAAAATCATCGTGTTAAAAAATATAGTGGAACGAAAGGTAGCTTTATTTGCCTCTCATTTCCAACTCCAATCACATATATCTCCATAACATATGACCAATCGTATATTCTTGCTCACTTATATATAGTTGTCCATTAGCCAATCTCAAGCATTGAAATATTATTTTAAATGTTGTCTGGTAATTTGAATTTATATGATCACCAATATTCTATTTGATAATTACTCAGTAGTAAAAGAAAACCTCTATGCATACCATGTTTGTACATTCACTTAGTTATTCTTTAAATTGCGACATATTTAAGAAGACAAAATCTTAGAATTTTTCACAACACCACATATGTGATCCCTTCCATAAATGTTCATGATCAACGATTAACATGAGCATACAAATTCTTCATTTTCCTTTCCATCTTCATCCTATCTTCAGGTTACCTGAAGAACTTCTTCTTGTTACATGTATACATAATTCCATTCCCTTGCATAACATATATTTTCATGTGTATGTTTTCAAAGCACTCTAGCATTTATGCAAAACATGATTTCATATATTACTTGCTTTGTTGATTACTTATTCATGCCCATAAATCAAGGAAATTTTCAAGGATAGAAATTCATCTTAAAGTTTAGAAATTTTGGCAAATATTACTAGTCCCTAATATGCAAATTATAAAAGACTTGGTGATACATTTGTAAAAATATTCATATTTCTAATAATTTTGTATAGTTTCTATAAAATTTTGGCAGTTGCTAAGGTAAAATATTGTTATACTATAAATTTCGAGCAAATTATATTCTAAAAATTTGGAAATTCATGAATCATTTTTTTTAAATGCATGGAAAATTAGCCCACCTATGAATATTATCCCCTAAAATTTTCCTTGCCATAAATTAATGGTTTCCTAATATATTTCCTCTGTTACAGTGCAAAATGTGCTTCTTTAGCAAAGTTTCTCAAGGTGATTGAAGAGGTCATGCTAAGAGGAAAAAGGTGTCCTAAAGGGAGAATAGAAACAAGATGATCATATTTTCAATACACTTTGATGTAGACTTTGAGGAATTATATATATTGACTTAGAAAAACCATTTATATCTCAATGGTCCTCCTCCTCCTCATCCTACTTTACATGCTTATATAATTTACCTCATTTGCACCCCAATGTCATGGAAAGCCTTGAATCCCATCCACCTGAGTAGAAACCATTACAATATGATGGTTGGGAGTGAAATCCTATTAGGCCATTATCTAATTTTTCAAGTTGGCCTATTGTTTCACATCACTCAATTCATCCACTGATTATTGCTCATCAGGCACCCTAAGCACTTTCACAAACCCTGTCTTTTCATGCTCATCAGCCAACCGTGTACCCTGCTCACATTAAAATGGACAAATTTTGTATGTCAATTGTGCCTACATGCTCCCCAATTCAGGTCACTTCATCACACACACATACTGACACATCAAGGGAAATAAAATGGAGGGGAAGAGAAATATCCTTCCAAGACATGCATCTAAAGGTACAAGGTGAATGAAAAAAGGAACAAAAAGGATAATTCTACATGATTAGTCCTAGCAGACCCCCTGAGTTGACATAACTTATTTACTTTATCATGATGCTTTCACTTGATATCACTTGGACATAAATTAAGTTATCATACATTATTATGTTTTTTTGTGATATCATAGTAATTTGGACTACGATATATATTTTGATGATATTACTTCTAATGGAAAACAGAAGTGGTATTTCATAAACTTGTTTATTTATGATGGTGGATGATGTGATGCTTTATGTTCATAATTTTTATGGTAATGGTATTTCTTAGTGATGTCATATTTAGATATGTTTCATTTCCATGTGAGTTACAAGGTTTGATGAAAACATGTTATGAATATAGACATAATCAGGGATCCCACCTACCAAAACTAATGAAATATGCCTTCTAAAATCTCTCTCCCAAATTTAAAAAGGAAAGTTTATCATAATAAGGAGATTAATTATAAAATATTTATACCCTATAACTACCCATGGATAATACAAAATCATCCAAAGAGCACAGAAAGAAGCAGGACAAAGAAATGGAGGGAGGTATACATAAGTTCTACGTTGTCAATTTCCCTTGATAAATGTACTCTTGAGTAAAAAGGCTTACATGTTTTGGTGATAGTATAATCTTTCAAGGAGTGAAAGGAATAATGTGAGCACGTCAATTTTAGATCATTTCCATTACGGTTTTTCTTTATTTCTTGAATCATCTCATGTTATTATAAGGCCTTATACGTATTATATCAATGCTAAATGGTGCACTATTTGGAGAATGTCATGCTGACTCAATATTATGAGAAATGTCCAAGTTTGCAAAACTATATTGTCTTTCTTATTTTTTAAAATTTGGATGTCTATATATGAATTTATAATATCTGATACATTTCATAATAGATTTTTGGTCTTGGTTCTCAATGTAATCGGCCAAATAGTATTTTGTATTCTTACAAATTTTTAATAAAATCAACATTTCACAACCTTTGTTTTTCAACATACATCTGTAAAAAATTATTTATTTTCCTAAGTTTCATAAGAAGATCAATTGGAATATATATCCAAAACTATGAGATGATTTATTTTAGTTTCATTACGTACTTGTGTCATGTTATGGCTAACAGAGTAGTATTATAAATATACTAATAATTTTGCTTAGTAGTTTGTTTTTCACTAGGGGAATCTTAAGGTCTAAAATGGGCCTCCTATGGAAATTATAAAATAATAGTGGAAATAATAAAATAAGATTAGATTAAATGATTAAATTTTAGAGGGAAAAAAAGAAGGAAGTATTTTTTCAGCTCGTATTTTCAACTTATCTCCCTATGGGTTTACTCAAATTTCGACTGATAATTCTTTTTGGATGTAGAATTTGATTCCTCATCCAAGGAGTACCCATGTTGCATACGTTTGATAGACCCTGCTATAGGAAAAATGTGAAATACATAAAAAATGTGATTGCAATCACATTTTTTCATGTATTTCTCATTTTTCGTGTAGCAGATCCATCAAAAGTATGCAACATGGGTACTCCTCGAATGAGGAATTAAATTTTGCATCCAACGAGTACTCTCACTCAAAATTTGAGTAAAACCTTAGTTAGATAAGTTGAAAATATGAGTTGAAAAAGTACCTTTATTATTTTATTTTATTTTTTATCTTTTTACACCAAAAATGGTGAATCACCCCCCATGGTTGATGCCATCATCTTGAATCCTATTGGTTCATATAAATTTCATTTTGGTTGTACATTTTTCTTGGGAGGCCCATTTTAGATCTCAAATTCCCCAAATGAGAGTGTTTTATGTTTAGTTTAATAGTTTAATGTACATATTTTAGTTATCCTTATTCTCTAACCTATTTCATTATTGTACCTAGTTTTCTCTTTCTTTAATTATACAGACTCATTGTATGTATTTGAATTTAAAACACACTTTGGGCAACAAATATCAGGCACTGTCCCATTATCTCACCCACCCAATGAGATTCAAGGAAGTTGTCAATAATCATAAAAAACTTCGCTCATCAAGAACTTTTGGCGATTGTACTAAGGATTTGATTAATTAACATCTTGTTTGTAGCTTTTCCTTCCTACTTGACCATACCTTCTGTGAGTCAACTCAGCCTCGATAATACTCTAGATGATCAAAGAAGTATTTCTCATTCATTATTTAATTTCATATTTGACAACTCCAACTCTCTTGTTGAATTGGAGTAATCTTGGGTTGTCATAGCTCAGGATATTGATTCTTAGGAATGGAGAGAAGCCCTTGGAAGGTGTTTCTGAGATCTTGTTTCATGAGGGTAGTTGGCTTATGACCATTGAACCTCATTTCTCTTGAAGAATCCATGGTTTGAGAATGAATATAATCCATTAGATGAAATACAAAGACGAAGAGTTATCCTTCCTATTGAAGCTCATCCTAAGTTCTATCAGGATCTCGCTTGTTCCTCTATCACAACCTCTCCTTCACATAGACTCATGTCAAGAACTCAACCTTTATCAAAATATACTTCCTCTATATGCATTGTTTATCAACTACATCATCATCCATTCAAATTTGTCGCTTATATTCATCTTTTAATCTAGTGCAATATACTACCAACCATATGAAGCTAATAAGGAAGTATAATTTATTTCAATTTGGAGATGTTAAACACAATATTAAAAATATGAAAATTTGAATGAAAGGTAAATAATAATACAATTTTTTATTCCTTTCGTTTTATAATTTTTATCATAATAGAAAATGATATGATATGTATTTAACATGTTAAAATAAATTTTTCCTATTCCAAAAATATTCAGTAATTAATAATCAATTTAACAAATATTATAGAGTAATTAATTATAATTATAATTGGAGTTTGATTCTCATTTCAATTTTCATTATCAATACAGGTTTGATATAGAATCATGTTTGACATTGATTCTAATTCTAATAATATTGAATATAAAGTTCAATAATTTTTATATAGATATCTTTTTATTTAGAATAGGAATTTAGAATTTTTATTATTTAAAATATAAAAAGTTATGGATGGTTTAGATTTAATAATTATAAAAATTTTAGTGGTATACACAATACAATGAATCAATAATTTCCATACTATCTTTTGTTTCCTACCAATAATCTCTAATTTGACGTGTTTTCATTCTTTGTCAGGTCTATTCTCTATGATTAGATTCTGACTATTAATCTCTTCCAGCAAACCTCATCTAATCCTTCCCAAAAAATCTTATATTTTCAATCATTGATGAAATTTCAACCTGAGATGAATTTAGGCCATTAGTATGGATTTATTGGGGCAAATATTAGTCATTCATGACAACTGATAATTTTTAAGGTCTCTATTGGCCACCACACTCATGATAAGATATCAGTAATCAATTATTTTTGGTAGGGAAAAGATATATCATTCTCAACTCTATAACTCTTTTATCCTCTAATAGATAATCCTTCTATGGTTCACAACACATTGTAACTTTATATTCTTCAAAAAAATTGCTTGATATTATGTAATGTGAGCCCTTGATCCTTTTAATGGAACACAACCATACCAATTTCCACACTTCTTAACTTTATCACTCCATAAAAAAATTTCTTTGGATCATTAACTTGAGTCACTAATCTAGTCTTAATGGTGTGCAAATCCACCATTAATGCCACTTCAAACACTTTTCACTCTTTAATGAATTAACCTCCCACAAAACATTATTTGTCATTGATATGATTCTAGTGAGAGAAACCTTGACCATTGATGATACTTCTTGTTTTACACAAACAATAAGATTTGTATTGATACAAAAATCTAAGTGCCAAAGGTGACACAAGAGAAGAAAATATGTGTCATGTAAAATAGAGAACCCATATACTGATGGTATGCCACTGAATTTTCTTAACTTCTGAAGCATATATATTCTTAAGAGAATATTAGAGTTATTTATATCATACAAACAACAGAAAAACCTAAGTATAAAATAAAAAATAATTCATACTTTAAAGACATGAATGGGAGGAGTTGTGAAAGAGTTCCCACTATTCATGAGTATCATTGTGCGTGAGATAATTAAGGTCTGGGAGGCTGATTTGATTCACTTACACTAGATGAGAACTAGAATTTACTGTAGACTAGTTGACAAAGGAACTCAAAACATTGTGTCGAGCATTGATTTGAGAGTGATCCTTGAAATATGTCCGCCTCTTTCTAAATTAGTTGCAAGAGCTCTTGATGTTTGACCAATAACTCCAACGTGATTTCTAGCTAGATCTCTAAACTGCTCAATGGATGTAGATAATTTTGAAGGAATGTCTTGGTTCTCAAATTGCTTCTTCTAGAAGGGTGAGAGTTTAATTGAGTTTAATTGACTATTAGAGAGCTACATAGATCCATCCCTTAATAGTGTTATGGGGATAAAGGAAAACATAATCCTTCAAAGATGGAAAATAGAAGGAACATGGGTAGTAGAGGAGGAAATGATGGGATCTTAGGATGAGATGAGGGATGGTGGGGAGAAATGCAGATAAAACTATAGGAATTTTAGATGGACAAGGATGAGGAAGACTTTCCCATAAATGAAAAACATGTGAGAAAATGGTATTTAGAACCAATACCTCACAAATCCAATGTCTTCTAAGGAATTAATGAAGAAATCAAACTACCTTGATTGCTAGAGCATGTAATATCCTAGCTATAGTAGGAGATTGATGTGAAAGAGTTGTACAACAATATGCAACTTAATTAATGTCAATATGATATGACAGAAAAAATAAGTTATGTGTGGAATCCATGTTGGACATGATCTGCATGCGATTGATAAGTTTGAGTGGGACTTTAATAAGAGATCTAACCAAGAGATGGGCATAAACCATTAATTACTCTTGCCACTACATTTTTGAATAATGTCTTGCTGGCTTTGTGATATGCTAAGGTATTACTACACCTTAGAGTGAAGAAGAACAAAATATAAGTGTATTTACAGAGAAAATATCTAATTTGACAGAAAATATATTACGAGGCTACAACTTTATGGATATAGGCTTGTACAGAATGCGAAATGATGTTATTTGTGTCCCCAACAACTTTTAAACTACTCAAACCTTTTGATGAAGCAAAATGAAGGCTAGATAAGAGAGCATAAGCTTTAGTTTGATTGTTATAAATGGTTCCTAACTTCCATGGGTAGGAGAAATCAAGTTTTCCTTTAGTCTCATGTAAAACCCCTACTCTCGCAACCCCTCACCATCCATCCTTGATACTTCTCATCTTTAATACAATTATTATCAACCAATCTCACCATGATCATATACAATAAGAGGGGAGTGAAAAATGTGTCGAGGGACTTCTTATAAAACCCATTTTATGAAGGCCACAAGGAAACATGAGACGCATTAGGATATAACAATTAATGAAATCTACCAAAAAAACAAAATTATGTTTTCCTAAATATGTTTCTAGAAAATTTTGATAATTAATTTCCCCATTGCATAATTTCTGTGTTTTTTAAATCTTTTAAAGCTCCACTTTGAAAAATTTACATAAATTGGCTACGTTTTCCTTTAAAA